>OY282641.1:155681407-155753233 GCA_958299015.1 Tetanocera ferruginea
TTTCTTTTGCATTGATGCCGCATTCTTGTAATGTTTCAACAAATGTTATTTTAGCCAGCAATAATTTATTCTCTTTCTAAGCTTATGTAGGTTTCCGGGGTTTCGTTGGAGGCACTTAGATATGTTTCTTCAAAATAGAAAATGCTTTTTCTTTATATGAACATTGAATATGCTCTGTAGCTAATGGTGAAAATGATGATGAAGCTTATTTTAAGGTTTAATTTTTTTTTCAAAAACTTTACAGTCTTTTTCCAAAGCAATGAATGATATGATAATTAACGTTAATTTAAAAATTAATTTAAAACAGTGAATTAGGCTGGTCAATAAACAATATTAATTGGCTATAAAGATGTGCTATAAATAAATATGTTGCAATATAAACGAATTTCCTGTTTTATGTTTCTTGTTTAAAATATTTTCTTTAAAAAAAAAACGACAGTGGTTGTAATACTCTTTCTCCAAAATGTCACAAAAACCAGCATCCGTAGCAAGGATATCTTCAAACTAAGGAGAACATTTTCAAAATTGCGGTAATCTTTTCACTGCACACTGTGCAATAGTGCAATAGCTACTTGAAATAACCTACAACTATGTAGTTAGTTCAATTTATTTTTTATGCTTCAAGAAGTATTCAATTGAAAGTGAAATGATTGCCAATTGCTTAGAATGCTTGAGCTGATATTCTAACAATGTCTTCTTAGGCTATCGAACAGATGCCAACAACTACTAAGAGGGCGCTGCAAAAAAATTAAACAACGCTGCGCAGAATAAAGGCCATTGCAACAACAAAAATAACACCAACAACAACAATAACAAAGAAAATTGCAATAGAAGAAAACTACAAAGTTCTCAAGCTGAACAAAGCTTGTGTAGAAGACGCCATAGAAATAGCAAAACTTTAACAAAGTTAAAAGCGATCGATTGCATGCAGCAGCAGCAGCCGCATTGAACACCAGGAAGCGCAGCAATTACTATAAAGAAACTTCAATATTTACCAACATTGCAAACAAAGCATATCAAGCCGGGCTAGCCAGCACAATTTCTTTAAAATTTAAGCTACTTTTCGAAGCTTAAGTTTGTTAAGATTTTTAAAAACTTAATAAACAGCAAATAAAGCAGCAGAAAGAAAAGAAAATTAAACTTTTGTTGAAATTCAAATAGAATGATTTATTGGTTTTCTTTTGTTGTGTTGAATACTTGAAAATTTTTTAATACTTTATTTTCATTTTTTTCAGTTCAATGATTTTCGCTCGCGAATTTGCAAATTTCGTTATGTTTTGTGCATGTCGAATGTCGAGTTCATTTTACACAAACTACCTAAAACTATGCAATGATTTATGTTATGATTTTTCTGATTCTTTGAATAAAATAAATAAAAAAACCTCTCAAGGATATAAATGTCCTTGTGCGTACGCACGACCATGAATTTCAACTGCCAAAGCTGGCTCACAGCAATTCGCAGCTCTACCTAGCGACCTCTTAAGCAGTTATTGTATGTGTTTGCTTCTAGTTACACTCAGCAAAATTAAGACAGTTTTTATGCATAAAAAAAATTAAAATTTATATATTTTAGTACATTACCAAAAGTCACAACTTCAATAGAATTTAGCAACTTAAACATATATTAAACAGTTATCTTCATCATTTTAAGTCCTTTAAAAAAATGTTACTGTGTATTTTTTCGCTTAGTTCAGAATGATGCAACTAAAAATACCTCGTATATTTTTAAGATTCATGAGACATAATCTATCATGAACTCGTTCTCGTTGTCGTTGTCGTTTTTTTTTGCCTTGGTGCTGTAAAAATAATATCAAGTATTACACAAACTTTTTCACTTTTCTAGCACTTTATTTGGGCAAATCAAAGAAGAAGAAAAACAAACTTGGCATTATTTTTCAACAAAAATTTTCATTTTATTTCAGCCCAGGGAGAGAGCCAGAGAGAGAGAAAAAATAATGTTCAAAACTAAAATAACTAAGTTTCAGCCAAGCAGTGAAGAGTTTAAACGCAAAAATACTGCAAGAACACACACGCAAACATATTAAAATTTTTGTTAAAAATGCAAATACTTTAAAGAAATTAACGTAGAACGAACAATTTTTATGAAAAACAAGTCTAGCGAAACGAGTCCTGCATAAATTGTTATAATAAATTTCCAATCTTTAGTTTGTACTAAAAATAAAAAACTAAAAACTAAAAACTTAAAACTAAAAACTAAAAACTAAAAACTAAAAACTAAAAACTAAAAACTAAAAACTAAAAACTAAAAACTAAAAACTAAAAACTAAAAACTAAAAACTAAAAACTAAAAACTAAAAACTAAAAACTAAAAACTAAAAACTAAAAACTAAAAACTAAAAACTAAAAACTAAAAACTAAAAACTAAAAACTAAAAACTAAAAACTAAAAACTAAAAACTAAAAACTAAAAACTAAAAACTAAAAACTAAAAACTAAAAACTAAAAACTAAAAACTAAAAATTAAAAACTAAAAACTAAAAACTAAAAACTAAAAACTAAAAACTAAAAACTAAAAACTAAAAACTAAAAACTAAAAACTAAAAACTAAAAACTAAAAACTAAAAACTAAAAACTAAAAACTAAAAACTAAAAACTAAAAACTAAAAACTAAAAACTAAAAACTAAAAACTAAAAACTAAAAACTAAAAACTAAAAACTAAAAACTAAAAACTAAAAACTAAAAACTAAAAACTAAAAACTAAAAACTAAAAACTAAAAACTAAAAACTAAAAACTAAAAACTAAAAACTAAAAACTAAAAACTAAAAACTAAAAACTAAAAACTAAAAACTAAAAACTAAAAACTAAAAACTAAAAACTAAAAACTAAAAACTAAAAACTAAAAACTAAAACTTAAAACTAAAAACTAAAAACTAAAAACTAAAAACTAAAAACTAAAAACTAAAAACTAAAAACTAAAAACTAAAAACTAAAAACTAAAAACTAAAAACTGAAAACTAAAAACTAAAAACTAAAAACTAAAAACTAAAAACTAAAAACTAAAAACTAAAAACTAAAAACTAAAAACTAAAAACTAAAAACTAAAAACTAAAAACTAAAAACTAAAAACTAAAAACTAAAAACTAAAAACTAAAAACTAAAAACTAAAAACTAAAAACTAAAAACTAAAAACTAAAAACTAAAAACTAAAAACTAAAAACTAAAAACTAAAAACTAAAAACTAAAAACTAAAAACTAAAAACTAAAAACTAAAAACTAAAAACTAAAAACTAAAAACTAAAAACTAAAAACTAAAAACTAAAAACTAAAAACTAAAAACTAAAAACTAAAAACTAAAAACTAAAAACTAAAAACTAAAAACTAAAAACTAAAAACTAAAAACTAAAAACTAAAAACTAAAAACTAAAAACTAAAAACTAAAAACTAAAAACTAAAAACTAAAAACTAAAAACTAAAAACTAAAAACTAAAAACTAAAAACTAAAAACTAAAAACTAAAAACTAAAAACTAAAAACTAAAAACTAAAAACTAAAAACTAAAAACTAAAAACTAAAAACTAAAAACTAAAAACTAAAAACTAAAAACTAAAAACTAAAAACTAAAAACTAAAAACTAAAAACTAAAAACTAAAAACTAAAAACTAAAAACTAAAAACTAAAAACTAAAAACTAAAAACTAAAAACTAAAAACTAAAAACTAAAAACTAAAAACTAAAAACTAAAAACTAAAAACTAAAAACTAAAAACTAAAAACTAAAAACTAAAAACTAAAAACTAAAAACTAAAAACTAAAAACTAAAAACTAAAAACTAAAAACTAAAAACTAAAAACTAAAAACTAAAAACTAAAAACTAAAAACTAAAAACTAAAAACTAAAAACTAAAAACTAAAAACTAAAAACTAAAAACTAAAAACTAAAAACTAAAAACTAAAAACTAAAAACTAAAAACTAAAAACTAAAAACTAAAAACTAAAAACTAAAAACTAAAAACTAAAAACTAAAAACTAAAAACTAAAAACTAAAAACTAAAAACTAAAAACTAAAAACTAAAAACTAAAAACTAAAAACTAAAAACTAAAAACTAAAAACTAAAAACTAAAAACTAAAAACTAAAAACTAAAAACTAAAAACTAAAAACTAAAAACTAAAAACTAAAAACTAAAAACTAAAAACTAAAAACTAAAAAGGTCACACAATAGGATAATGTGCGAAAAATTATTTTGCGGTTATGTGCACTACGACTATTCCATAGATCTCTCACTCTTTCGGCCATATTTTCAATGAAAAAGTCGAAATCAGTCGAAATCTTCAGATTTTAATCGATAACAAAGTACCACACCTACAATTGGAGGACTCTTTATGGCTTCTTCTTAGAATTACTTAAGGGCAAAACTATGTGTGGTAACCGTGGCATGCAGGTTAAGTGTGTGGCTTAGCATGCTCGGAGCCCGGGTTCGATTCCCAGTCGCGGCGAAAAGTTTTATTCAATAAAAAAATTTTCTGATCGGTCACCACTTCTCTGCAGACAATGGTAAACCTCAGAGAGTAAATAATGCCATGTAAAGCTTCTTGAGAACATGAACTTTAGCCGTTTGGAGTCGGCATAAAACATGTAGGTCCAGTTCTCGGTCAATTGTGTGCAAACATTTAATAACACACACAACACAATTGATCATAAGAATCTCGGTCAAAGTCCTTTCAAGAGCTGAAATGGCCAATTTGTTTGTTTTGTTTTTAAACTATGTGGCGTAAGTTTGTGTTTCATCAAATTTAATTATTTTTTTATTATTTAGCAAACCTTTTGGGTTTTTAGCATTTCAGTCAGGTCTGCCTTGGTTCGATGAGAAGATGAGTGTAGAAGAAATATTGAAAGCAATACCTTGAAAAGTTTCTTCAGAACATTTAAATTCGCTTAAAATCAGGCTTTCTTGATCAATTGCGCACAAACATTGAATAATACTCACAACACAAGTCATTATTAGAAGCTCGGTCAGAGGCATTTCAAGCTTATTCTAAAAACTTTTAATTGTACACTCATTGTTGATATTCCAACCATTCCAAACTTGATCCTTTTCTAATGCAAGCATTTCTGCTTGTATGTAACAAATTAACTCAAATTACTCTAGGTTTTCATTAGTCTGCGTCTATAACGCTAGCAATTTCACCGCAATTGCTTAAATGCCTAACGGTATGCAACAAATTATATCACTCGCACACACTGCGCCATTTCCCAAACGTACATTTATATACATAGACATTCGAATAACTGCCTGCAATGTTCATATTTATTTGTCTTCATTACATCGTCTTAATTCATATTTGCCAATATGAACACATGCCTTACGAACAAGCAGACCTACAGACACACATATGAAGTCATAATTATGTATTTGTAAGAGACCAAATATCTTAGATAAGCCCAGTAGGTATGGTTTGTATAATATTTTACAATTGAAGAAGGAATAAATACTTATTACTTAACCTATTTACACAGAAAACTTTAAGTAAAAGTTGAACTCGAATTCGTATAACCGAACATTTTCCTACTGGCACATTATTTATGTATGCATATGTATTAAATGGGTTTGCTTGTGAGTTGCATATAATCAAAATATCTGCATTTTCTCAGCATTGCTGTTGTACATGCATATCTATATTTTTCCTATCATCCATCTGTACATTTTGTATCTCAACATCTATCTTATTTGCATTTTCTGAGAAAATGATTTAAGTTTTGCGGCTTTGTTGCGCCAAGCAATGCATTGCTTGTTGTTCTGCTGTTGCTGTTGCTACTGCTACTGCTGCGGCTTATGACAAAGTTTATGACAAGTTTTTGAAAGCTCATTTCATTGAAATTGGCGTTTAAAAGAAACTTTCTAATGCCATCGCTGCTTACTTATTCAATATCCTCGAGTTCTATAAGTTTTAGTTATAATTTGGATTGAACGAAAATTCAGTGTTTTTAAGTCAGCCAAGTACATTATTAGTTTGTGAATCAATTAAAGTTTAACAATTTATTCAAATTATTTTTGGAAATTAATTATGAAGATTTCAAAAACTACAGATATGCTTATGATTTTGATGTCATTCATGAATTTCATGAAACCTTCATGAATTTTGCATGCACTGATCATGTGTACTTGTACATAAGCTCCATGTAATTATACATAGCTTGCGTATATTCATGCACAAGCCCAATGTAAAATACAAGAATATATACAATCAAATAATATATTATGTGAACGTTTATAAACGTTCACAAATCTGTCGTACACAAAATTTCTGAACGTTTGCACTGTCTTCGAGAATTAATTAACGGATTATGTGTGTAAAAGTGTATGAGGAGTGCTACAACAATTACAAAAAACATTACAAATAGCAAATAACAATAAACATTACAAATAACATTGTGAGCTTTTCTTGCTGCCCTTGTATTTGTACATGAATTATATTAAAATCGATCACTAAACTCATCAAATAGTTCGTGTTTCCCTTGTTTATGTACATGAGATTCATGCATTTTTGTCATTTATTTCATGAACGTTGCTTGTTCTTCTCGTGTTTGTACATAAATCTTATGAATTTCAATCACTAAAATTATGATTGATTCATGCTCCGCTTGTATTTTTTGTTGTTATTTACGAAATTTTTGTAGTGTTTTATGTATCTTGTACACACACACTTTATGAACAAATTTATGAACACTAGACTTGTAAGATTCTTGTTCTCACATATTTTCTTTTGTGTATTTTGTACTTACTATCATGAATAGTTCATGTGGCTCATGTAATTGGTTACTAAATCAAAATTCATGAATGCGATTCATACAGATCATGTAAAAATTCATAGTTTCTTAATTATTGTTAATTTTTTTTGGTTTCGCGTATAAACGATAATGTGGGCTATAATCTTGAAATAGTAATTAACTCTGTTCCTCTTAAGGGTGCAAAAATATATCTCCCCTACCATGCGATTTTTTTCTCAACTCGACCTACCCTTTTACCTTCGTATATGTATATAAGCACTCCCACTCCGGACACCCCGTGTATGGAAGCAATTGCAATGAATTTGCTGGAGAGGATTTCAAATATTCTTAACCCTCATTCGACACACTGAGATCATTTCGACCCTATTATTTTTATGTTTTAACATACAATTTATATTCTTACTAGTATAGAAGCCCGTCATACAACGTGTCGTATTCAAAATAATTAAGTAGCAAACGATATGACATTTTTCATTCACTTCAAATGTTATTTTGTTCCAGTCGTCGTCAATGTGTCCTTACTGATATATATATATCAAATAATTTTTCATATAAAAAGCACTGTAATAGCGAAACAGGTTCTGGTCCAGGCTACTATGTTTAGCCTATGCATAGTAATAATAATTATAACAGTTTGAGCGATATAGAGCACGGAGCAGAACGCTTGTCTTTTATATATAAGATGCTTTCTCTTCATAACTTCTTTTACCTACTTAATAATATAATACTTTTTGGCTTATTGAACTTTTATCTAATTAAAAAATGGATTTTTTAAAAAATCATAAAAACAACACGCAGTCAACATATTCTATAGTTTCTTTAATATGACGGTTTTTTGTCGCTTGAGTACATATGAACCCAATGTGCCAAGCATGTTATGCCAGACAAGTTTGCAAAATAAGGGTTAAAATATAAACAAAACGGAATAGTCAATAGCCCGTTTTCGTCCCACTCATATTTGGCAAAAAACAAAAGAAAATCTTTCTAGGTCTAGGATCAATAGGATCAACAGTCTAGAATCAATTTAGAGTCGATTTGAACAAAAACGAACAAACACCACCCCAAACTTTTTAAGTGTAATTTTAAGGTCAAATTATGAAAAACCCTTAAATTAAACTAGCCTTTTTTGAATGAATTGTAGACTTGTTTCAGGACTTCGGCTAAATAAATATGTATTTAAGTTTTTGAGACGCCGATACCGAATCCAAGCTTAGTTTAACTGTTTATAGGTCAGTTCAAGGTCATTATTAGGTCAAAATTAAAACACAGAAATACAATGTCCAACTTCCTTCTACCTTAGCTAAGGTTTTTTGGGGGCGCTGAGTCCGAATCCAAGGTCAGTTTAAGGTCTTTATTAAAGTCAAAATAAAAAAAGGGATGCGATGTTTAACCTTTGAGTAGCGGATTTTGAATTCAATGTCAATTTGTCTATATTAATGTCATTTCAAGGTCATTCCAAGGTCAAAATTAAAAAAAACAGAGATATTATGACCAATCTCGAAATATATAGGTTTTTGGTCGCTGATTGGTTAGTTTGTCTATAAAGGTCATAAAAACTCAAAACTAATAAAAATACAAAGATACGATATCCAACTTCTTAATATATACGTTTTTTTGGGTCACTTATACCAAATCTCAGTTCAATTTGTCTGTATTAAGGTCATCAACAGGTCATTCCAAGGTCAAAACATAAAATAACAGCGATACAATGTCCAACTTCCTGTTATATAAGTATTTTGGGTTGTAGATTTTGAATCTGAGTTCACATTTATAGGTCATTAAGTACATTTATAGGTCATTACAAGGTCAAAACGAAAAAAAAAACACAGAAACCAAGTACGACTTCCGTATATATAGGTTGTTTGGTTCTCTTATTCCGAATTCGGGGTCAGTTTGTCTGTATTTAGGTCATTCCAAGGTATAACTAAGGTTAAATTGAAAAAACAAAAACAGAGAAACGATGCCCAACTTTTGATTATATAGGTTTTTTGGGTCACTGTTTCCGAAACGGAAATCAGTTTGTCTGCATTTAGATCATTTTAGTGTCATTCCAAGGTCAAAAAGAAAAAAAGCAGAGAAACTAAGTTCACCTTCCGAGTATATAGGTTTTATGGATCTCTGATTCCGAATCCGAGATTGATTTACCTGAATTAAGGTCATTTCAAGATCATACCAAGATCAAAATGAAAAATCAGAGATACGATGCACAACTTGCTAATAAATAGTTTTTTTTTTGGGTAGATGTTTTTGAATACAAAGTTAGTTTGTCAATATTAAGGTTATTTCAAGGACACTTCAAGGTCAAAATGAAAAAAAACTTGAGACACGATGTTCAACTTTTAGGTTTTTAGCACGCATATTTCAAATCCGAGGTCAGCTTGCCTGCATTAAGTTCATTGAAAGGTCATAACAAGGTCAAAGTTTATTTATTATTTATGTATTTATTATTTATTTAGTTTAAAAGTGTTTGATTTTGCAAATAATTATTAATATTAAAACAATTATGAATTGTAATTTAAGAAACAAAAACTAAGAACACAAAAAACATGAAGTACAAACCTCCATCCAATAATTATTAATATTAAAAAAATTATAAAATTGTAATTTAAGAAACAAAAACTAGGAACACAAAAAACATGAAGTACAAACCTCCATCAGTCAGAAAGTTTTTTCAATATAAATACATTTTTCTGATCAGTCGTCACCTCTCTCTGCACACAATGTCAAGCCACAGAGAGTAAACAATGCCATGTAAATCTTCTTGAGAACATAAACTTGAGCCGTTCAGAGTCGAGAGTTCATGTTATGTTCAGTTCATGGTCTCATGAAACATTAAGGTTTAGCTCACGTCCAATTGTGTACAAAAATTTAATAACTCACACAATACAGTTGATCATAAGAAGCTGGGTCAAAGTCCTTTCATGAGCTGAATTTAATCGGGGAAATTTTGTGAACTTTCTCACCACGATTATTCGTTTAAAAGAGTTAGACTGAGAACAAAGTATGCGATATCTAATTATAAAGCAAAGAGCCAGATCCAACTTTATGCTCATGAATAAATTAATGTTGTAAGTCAAAACAGCATCAAGCAGGTATATTACTTAAAAGCTTTATTAATTGCCAATGTAAAAAAAATACACGGAGAGAAATTTGAGTTGAAAACAATTCCAAACCAATTAATTTTGGGAGTGATTCTGAGCTTAGCAATAATATTTTTGATATCAAGCCATAACATGATTGTTTATCAAAAAAATAACATGCCCATTCGAGCATAATATATCGCACACTAAATACAAAACAGTCACAACTCAACATTTTTTTATACCGACTTTTTGTTATAAATCAATTCACAAAACACATATCTGAATATCTTTTTCATTATTTTCTTCATTAACTGGACGAATGAAGTTCGTGTGTTTAAATGAAAATTGCTTTTCTTCTATAGTATCAACCAAAGGGTTTTATTTTTCGCTTCTCCTGAAAAGTCATGTTTTTTGAGTTGTGACTGTTTTTTATTTAGTGTGCGATATGATTTTTGTATCATTTATCAAAAATATAATATGCCCACATACGTACAATATAAGCAATTTTTGGATTGTAAATTTGGATTACAAATTTAAGGTAGGACATACCATTCGCGGCAGAGAGAACAGAACAAAACAACAAAACAAATTGGCCATTTCAGCCCTTGAAAGGACTTTGACCGAGCTTCTTATGATCAATTGTGTTGTGTGTGTTATTAAATGTTTGCACACAATTGACCGAGAACTGGACCTACATGTTTTATGCCGACTCCGAACGGCTAAAGTTCATGTTCAAAAGAAGCTTTACATGGCATTGTTTACTCTCTGAGGTTTGCCATTGTCTGCAGAGAGGTGGTGACCGATCAGAAAAATTTTTTATTGAATAAAACTTTTCGCCGCGGCTGGGGATCAAACCCGGGCTCCGAGCATGCTAGGCCACACACTTAACCTGCATGCCACGGTCACCGAACAGACCTTTTTTAAAAATTCATAACTTAGTCAAAAACATACACTTTTCCAAAAATTGTAAAGAAATGAACACATTACAAGAAAAAATATTCAACAAAATATATTTTTCACTCAAACATGGTTTTATACAGCTCCAAACTGGCGGCAGAGAAAAAAACGGAGCCTCGTGGTTGCAGCGCTGCGAGTCGCAAAAACTGTCCGATCTGGAAAAAATTGACTTTTTTAAATCTTAACAAAATTGGCTATTGTATGACAGGAGCTTTTTAAAAAAAAACTTTTTTCAATTTTTGGTGATGTTCCAAATTTGAAAGAGTGTTTTTAACTTTAAAAATTCATAAAAATTAGAAATAAAATTTAAAAAGCTCGTGTCACACGATAGCGAATCAAGTTTAAAAAATTAAAAAAAAAAGAAACAGTTTCGATAGTATCGTAAGTGTAGACGTAGAATTCCGTTTAAAGTTTAAAGGCTCAACCAACTACACATGTATTTTATCTACGAACTGCACGTGAAGTTCGTAAATGACCCACCTGTAACCTCAGATAACCCCCACTGCATCCGATTGGCAATAGAATTATCCATTTTGGTCCAAATGTTCCATGGAACCCATAAATGTGACAATGACCCCCCTGTGACATCAGATAATTCCACTGCATCCGATTGGCCATAGAATCATTCATTCTAGTTCAAAAGTTCCATGGAACCCATAAAAATGCCAATGACCCATCTGTGACATCAGATAATCCCACTGCATCCGATTGGCCATGAATCGTGACCTCAGACAATCCCACTGCATCCGATTGGCCATAGAATTATCCATTTTGGTCAAAATTTTCCATGGAACCCATAAATGTGCCAATGACCCACCTGTGACCTCAGATAATCCCACTACATCCGATTGGCCATAGAATCATCCATTTTGGTCCAAATGTTCCATGGAACCCATCAAAAAACCAATGACCCACCTGTGACCTCAGATAATCCCACTGCATCCGATTGGCCATGAATCGTGACCTCAGATAATCCCACTGTATCCGATTGGCCATAGAATCATCCATTTTGGTCCAAATGTTCCATGGAACCCATTAATGTGCCAATGAGCCACCTGTGACCTCAGATAATAAGAAACAAAAACAAGGAAAGCAACAGGCATAGCAGGTACATTATAAGCAGCTGATGATCGACTTTCTTATATAAAAACATGCATTTTTCTTCTTATATATTACTATTTTGTGACTTTCATATAATAGTGACAAAATCCAAAATTAAATATTCATTTAGCGCAGAATATATCTGATATTTTAGTATATATATTTTCTTTGAACGATAAGTATTAAAGGCTGTAGGTATACCCTAAAGTATTCGCCAAAAACGTTGCATGACCTTCAAAAAATCTGTTAAAACGACCCCATACAAACCGCGCTGTAAGACGTAATTCTACGTCAAAACATGGTTTCGAGATAAACGCGTTCAAAGTTTGTGAACAAAGAAAAAAAAGGTTGAAAAAGAAAAATGCGCTCTCACTAATCAGGCTGTAACTTTTTAATCTGTTAGAATTTTTCCATGAAATTTTTTTCTTAGAATCTTAAGAATATTTACTAATATACAAAATTATAAAAAAGAGCTAATTTCCAACAAAGGCAAATGTCATGTCCCCCTTAAGACATTTAAAAAAAAAAACAAAACAAAAAAAGAATGACAAGCAAGCATAATAAAAATTATATTTTCATTGTCCTTATTAGATATATCTGATCCAATTCGGGCAGAAAAATATAAATTCTGAATTTATTTTGTGCATTTTTATACACGTTTATACCAACGGGAACAAAAACCAACTGAGAATTAAGTAGCTCGGTTGCTAATTTTCTAATGTGCAGAAACAACAATTACAAAAATAATTTTCTACAAATAAGCCCAAGATAACACGTATTTTAAGCACAAATTGACGTGATTATCAAAAAAATTTTCAAGCCCAATTTTTGGCATAAATTGCGAACATGAATAGCTTGTTTTGAGCTGGTATTGAGCTGATTTCAGTTACGAATGCTTTGAGCTTGATTTTAGCCCATTTTTTTCTCTACGTGTAAAAAGTTTCACTTCCTGTTTTATTGAAAAACTATTGTTGCAAGTTTATGAACTGCTTTATGCCCAACAAAAACTGCTAAGTTGTATAACAAACGACTCAGTTGCAACTATAGTACGTTTTCATTTTTATTTTTAAGTTTTTCTGATTTTTTTTCTTACAAAAGTGGTATTGTTTTTAAACTTGTTAAACTTGTATAATTAAGCGCCTAACCTTTTTGTGAAGGTGTAAAGCTTGCAAACTTTTGTAATTTTTTATTAAATCAGCGTCAAGTTTACGCCCTGAAGCTATGATATGCCTAAAGTATCGGGTTGTGTGTGTGTGTGTGTGTGTGTCTATATCCATCAATATCAATTTCAATCAATGCCACAGCTATACAATTTGCTTTTGTATTACAATTTGTGCCCATTAAAAGTTTCAGCTTTATTTCAAACTTAAAATGGCTGTCGGTGTTTTGCTTGTTTCATTGAATAAACTGCCGGCGTTTCTGTTGTTTTTATCTATGTTTAGCCTGTTTTTACTTGAACAGATTTTCAATTCGTATTTGTGCTGGTGCTGAAAATTAATGAAATTTCCTTTGACCTTGTCTGTATTCAATAACACAGAAAGATGGCAAAAAAATAAGCGCAAGAGCTTTGATTTATGAGTCTATCATTCATAAATCAAGAATGCTTAACAGAAAGGCGAACAAAAAAATTTTTTTATGACGTCTGAATTTTATATAAAATCAGTGCGAACATTTATAGCATAACAAAAATGCTAGTATAAAAGCTTAATTTTATACTCAGTGCTCAAGCTAAGATAGTTAATAATTTTAAACTCGCTTTTTTTGTCTTTTTTGAATTCCACATCGTTGATTAACGCAAAATCAACGAGGAAAAATCTTGAGCATTTTTTAATAGTATATTTAGAGAATATGTATTACTGCTATAATACGAGAGTTATTAATAACTTAACTTAGCAATTTATGTATGGAAAACTTGAAAATTATTCAAAACTTTCGAGTTACAGAAGTTAATGAAACGGCTCTAGTTATTTGATATAATTTCTCAACATAGAAAAAAAAATATAAGCAAAAAAATAAAAGGCAGGTTTAATTCATAAACTTTTTGAGAAACTTACGTGATTAAGTAACTTTCGTGTATGTGGGTAAGTTGATATTATAAATGTTCGTCCTACGATGGGTTGTAACGATTTCGATTAAAAATGCGACAAACTTATGCAACTAACACACATCACTTTTTTATAGCAAATAAATTTTCTTTGCATACTTTTAGGCTGAAATTTTTTTGGGTAGTATAAACTAAAAAGTTTAAAAGCACTGTAATTGCAAGATGTAATAGAGTTTGAGCGACATAAGGTACGAAATTTATTTGATATAATTCACATTCTTCTTTCGCTTTTTTATTACTATCTTTTCTTAAACTTGTTATCCCTTTAATATTGTGCGCCTTCAGCTCTCTCTCTCTCTCTGTACCAAACAGTTTTTGATATATTTCAAAATTTTCACACAGCCATAACGAATAACCCTTTAGACAACCTCGATACAAACGATTTTATTACGGTCAACTTTATGTAATTTTTATAGTTTTTATGTTCCAACAAAAATTACTTTATTGCGGTCAAATTATGAGCATTTTATGTTCTCAATCGAATAAAACCAGAAGAATTACTTCTACTGTTTCGTTTTCTTTTTATTTTTTATGCGCACTAAAATTGTTTTTCTCTTGAATGTACGTACAGCTTAGTTTGCCGCAAACATGTGTTCAATAGCTCAGACATGTACAATTTTCAAATATTATTTGAAAATGCAACAAATTGTAGCAGATTTTGTGTTTTTTTTTTTTTTTTTGTTTTGCAATCTAAAAGAGGAAAACAAGAAATCATGTTAAAACATGATATGGCAAAAACAAAAGATAAAGAAATACAATTTTTAGATAAAGATATGAAACAAATCAAAGAAAAATACATCTAAACACAAAACCCAACAAACCAATTTTGCTGCACTATTAAAATTATGTCATGTGAATTTTTTTAAATTTTATCTTTTGAATGAACAAATAAATTTATAAATTATGAATTATAAATATATAGTATATATATTTTATGAATTCATGTACCAAATAGCCATACAAAAGTTTCATTAATTTCTTTAGAAAAACCTAAAGGCAAAGCCTTAAAAACATTGAACTATAGTTAAGTTCTTGAGTACTACCAACTTTTTTATTTTTGAAGGTATGTTTATAAAATTTTGATGTCGTTGGAAAGAAAATTAAATAAAAAATAAATTTTATTATGCAAAAAATATTAATTTATTACGAAAAATTCTCAGAAATTTTATCTTTTTAAAAGCCCAACTCGGGAATGGATAGCGCGGGTAATTCTTTGATATACCGTTAAAAATGACATTTCATTGCCTTTAAATAAACTAAAATAAATAAAATTAAATAAAAAATAAATTTTATTATGCAAAAACTTGCCCAACTCGGGAATGGATAGTGCAGGGAATTCTTTGATATACCGTTAAAAATGATATTTCACTGCCTTTTTCAAAAATCATTATATCAAAATCATGAAATAATTTGAAATTTGAAAAGTCTTGTTCTTCCAGTCCGGACACTCTGTACACTGAGATGGTATGATGAGGGTATGGTATTGTGGATGTGGTGTGATTAATACTTAAATATGGTGTTATGTATACGGTATAATAGATATGATATAATGGGTTTCTTATGATAGGAATGATATGTTGAATATGTTATTGTGGGCATCATATTCTGGTAGGCATTGATGGATATACTAACATGTATAGTATAACAGAACATGAACGGTGTGAATATTTTTTTAATTGCGCTATCCAACAACTACATAAGAGCCTATTAAACTTTGACGAAACTTCCCTGTAGTTTAACCAACTAGTTTAAAAACAGTCCACATATGACTGACTACAGACTTTTTGAATAAAACACAGAATTTTTTGACAAAAAATTGGTAGGCATTGATGGATATACTAACATTTATAGTATAACAGAACATGAACGGTGTGAATATTTTTTTTAATTGCGCTATCCAACAACTACATAAGAGCCTATTAAACTTTGACGAAACTTCCCTGTAGTTTAACCAACTAGTTTAAAAACAGTCCACATATGACTGACTACAGACATTTTGAATAAAACACCGATTTTTTGACAAAAATCATTAATTTTATTTTTCAACAAAGTCTACATCTATACACAAATAAGTTTTGTATTTGTTTGTAAGACGGTTTTTCTGTAATCAATAAATAGTCACGCGGGACTAAGTCTAGAGAAAAAGGTGAATGAGGGTGCTATTCGTAGCCAAATTCATGAAATTTCGCCATGGAGACTGCACATGTCTGCACCCCTGCATTATCTTGATGGAAAAGAACCATGTTATTGTTCAAATGCTGTCGTTTTTTCTACCAAGTGTTATTGAATCAGTTCAATAAGTTGGCATAATATTCACCATTGAGTGTTCTTCTCTTTTGAAGCTGCCTTTTGTATCATACCAAAGTGATCATTCAAAACCGAAACCACTGAGTCATGTGATATCCCTGCCGTGTAACCAACTAGTTCAAAAATAGCCTGGATAGTAGTTAAAAACTGAGTACTACTAATTCAGTATCCTTTTTTTTTTATATACCCAACTGGTATTTTTAACACAAATATATAAAATGTCCTTTCCTGAACACTTGAAACCATTTTATAACTACACGAAGAGAAAAACAAGTAAAGAAAGTCTAAAGTCGGTCTAAGCCGACTATGAAATACCCTAAACCCACTTTTCAAAAACAAAAAAATTTGTATTGTAAATGGGCGTGTCCGTGGGCTAATGAAGCCTATATTTTATGTGCATTTAAATGTTGATGAAAAATGTACACATACCAAGTTTTATTCCTGTAGCTCACAGTTAATGCCTTTATTGTGCTTTCGCTATGGGAGGTGGGTGAGTTTTTGGACGGATTACTCCCAATTTTTGAACACATCTTAGTTTTGGTATAAAATACGTACATACCAAATTTAATTTCTCTATGACAAACATAACCTTATTTATTGAGTTTTCAACTTTTTGGGTTATATGGGAGGTAGGCGTGTCCGTAGGCGGATGACGTCCATTTTTCAAAACCATCTTTGTCTTGTCATAAAAAACATATGTGCCAAATTTTAGCTCTTTAGGTTGAACACAGGCTTATTTATTGCGTTTTCAATTTTTGGGTTGTATGGGAGGTGGGCGTGTCAGTGAGCGGATGAGGTCCATTTTTCGAAGACATCTTTGTGTTGGTATAAAACAGATACATATCAAATTTTATTGTTGTAGGTTAACTTTGAGCTGAGTTATGCAGTTTTCAATTTTCGCGTTGTATGGGAGGTAGGCGTGTCCGTGGGCGGATGACGTCCATTTTTCAAAATCATCTTTGGTTTGTTATAAATATTATACCTACCACATTTTATCTCTGAAGGTTAAACAGAGACTTATTTATTGCGTTTTCAATTTTTGGGTTGTATGGGAGGTGGGCGTGTCCGTGGGCGGACGACACCCATTTTTCAAAAACGTCTTTGTGTTGATTTTAAACACATACACACCAAATTTGATTGTTGTAGGTTAATTATGAGCTGAGTTATGCAGTTTTACATTTTTGCATTGTATGGGAGGTAGGCGTGTCCGTGGGCGGATTCCAAAAATATTCAATAGTGCAGATCCTTGGGTCCATGTGACTATGTGTACCAAGTTTCATCTAATTATCTCAACTCCTTCTTCTTATCCTGTGTATACGGACAACACACAGACGGACGGACGGACGGACGGACGGACGGACATGGATAGCTCGACTCACGTGGTGACGCTGATCAAGAATATATATACTTTTCTATACCGGACTTGCTTCGTTCTATGCGTTACAAACGTTTGCACAAAGTTAATATACCCTGACCTTTCAGGTTTAGGGTATAAAAATGGGCTAAAATCAAGCTCAATGCATTCGGAAATGAAATTATCTCAATAGAGCTCAAAACCATCTCAAAGCAAGCTATTCACGTGCGTGGTTTATTTTGAAAAACACGTCAATTTGTGTTTAATAAGTGTCATCTTGGGCTTTATCATAAAAATTAATCTTTGCTGTTGCTGTTTTGTTCATCAACCGAAATGAGCAACCGAACAACATACATAATACTCAGTTGATTTTTGTTGCTGTTAATATAAAAGTGTATAAAATAGCACAACATGAATTCAAAAATTATATTTTCCTGTCCGAATAGGATGAACAATGAAAATATAATTTTGAACTTGCGCCTGGTCATAGTTTTTTTTTTTTTGTTCCTTTAATGCCTGAAATCCTAACATTTTGTCATATTTTAAAATTCATTAAAATTAAATTTTTTCATAATTTTATTATTTTTTCATTATTATTAAAATTCATAAAATGTCACATCCCAAAATTTCTTAGATAAGACAGAAAGAGAGCATGTTAACTTGTTTTATTCACAATCCATAAATATCATTCATTGGACACAAATGAGCATGTTTTTTTTTATAATCAATACCAAAATGTCATAAATTGTGCCCAAGTGAGTATATTAGGTTTTTGACAAACAATACAAAAATCACATATATTATGCATAAATGAGCGTGTTTATTTTTTTGATAAACAATCGCATTATGGCTTTAATCAAGAAAATTATGGCTAAGCTCAGAATCACTCCCAAAATAAATTGATTTGTGATTATTTTCAGCTCAAATTTCTCTCCGTGTAGTATGTTTTTAAAAATTTCCGCAATATTCTCAAGTTTATTCTCAATATTCTCAGGCTCAATATTCAAGTTTATCATTAGAGTACGAAAACAAGTTTTATTTGGTGGTTCTGTTGATTAATAATTAACCAAATTTTTTCCAAGCAAATAATTAATGAAAAATTGGATACGAGAAGAAATTAATATTCTATCTCTAACGAGATTCGAACCGCAGACCATTGCATAAGGTTCGATCGCACCAACATCATCCATTTATCTGATAGCATGTGAGCGAACAAAATCCAAGCAAGCCAAAAACGACTATGCAAGCATCAGAATAAAAAAAAATAAAGCGACAACTTATTTTTTTTTCCTTTAAAAAGACTTTGACTGAGCTTCTTATGAGCAATTGTGTTGTGTGTGTTTTTAAATGTTTGTATACAACCATTACCATAAGGACCGACAACTAAACCTACAAGTTTTATGACGACACCAAACGGCTAATCTTCATGTTTTCAAGAAGCTTTATATGACATCGTTTACTATCCGAGTTTTGCTAAAAAATTGCCTGCAAAAATAAGACAGCCGAACTGAAAAATTAATTACACTTAACACACACGACCACGACCGACACAGGAAGAAAGTAAAGGGTGGTAAAATGTATTCAAATTTCAACTCTTCGTTTTTTTTTTTTATAAGATACATATTAGTCAGATTACACTGCTGGTGAGTCAAACACTGCAGGGTAATGAGTGTGCAGTCAAAACATAGTTTGGTTATCTTATATATTAAAACGCTAATACAAAACTTGAACTCCTTTTTCTAAATTTATAGACAACTCATTTGAATGAAACTTATATAATTTGAAAGGTACTGTTACATAGATGTGCAGAATATACATATATAAATAATATATCTGATGCAGGGAGGTTTCCAACCTTTTAAGAACAAAATAAATTTTTTGTTTTAAAAAAAACGCTCTTAAATCAATATGAGATTTATATAAGACAGCTTTTCAGTTGATCCTTTTAATTGAGTTTTTCTCAAAAGTAAAATTTCCTCAAAAAATTAAGTTTTGTGCATTCATCAATTATCAAATTTGTAAAAAAATGTGTTTTAAATCAAAATTTTGACTTTCCATGCCAATATTTTAGTTGAATTTTAAAAATTATAAAATTGTCTCTCAAATGTATAAAAAATCCACATAAGTGTGCAGAATGTATATATAAACTAGAGTTTAACAATGTCTCTGACCATTTTTTTGTAGTATTCTTAAAAAAAAACCTTCAGAATCGCTTATGTGTGTGCCCCTTAAACTGTGGGCACAATTATTTTCTCCAAATATAGCATTAAAACGTAAAGTATTTAAAAGTTTTTCATAAAAATCGGTCCAGCAGTTTTGGAGTCTATTGCGCACTAAATGTTTCCACTTCAATTTTATATAATAGTATAGATTATATATCTGGTGGTGGAGTCTCCCAACTTTCTAAGAGAGAAATAAAATTATTGAGAAAAAACCGCTCTTTGATTAGTATGAAACTAAGTTGGGAGAAAGCTTTTGAGTTGATCGAATTTGAGTTTATTTCAAAAGTAAAAATCTTTTTTAAAAATTTAGTTGTATGCATTCATCAATTATCAAATTTATAAAAAAAATTTATTTCAAATCAAAATTTTAAGTTGCCATGCCAATAACTAAGTCGAATTTTAATGGTTTTCCAATTTTTCTAATTCTTTCTAAAAGTACTAAACTAGCACTGTAAAGTTTTCACCAAAAATATTTTTAATAAATTTTCTTAATATTGTCGTTAGGTTTTTAGCGTGAATTTTAACCATATTGCAAGAGAGCGACAAAAACTGTCTCAAATTAAATGTTCTGAATTGCGACGCCAAGATCTCTGCCATGTTTGAATAGATTTCATTTATTTCTTTTTTGTATTTAAGTCTTACCAATTAACTTAAGCAAGTTTATACTAATTT
This sequence comes from Tetanocera ferruginea, assembly GCA_958299015.1. Classification (NCBI taxonomy): domain Eukaryota; kingdom Metazoa; phylum Arthropoda; class Insecta; order Diptera; family Sciomyzidae; genus Tetanocera; species Tetanocera ferruginea. The sequence goes on from OY282641.1 coordinate 155,701,954, forward strand.
TACCGTTACTTTTTTTGTATATTTAAATTATGCCTTTTAAAAATAGACTACAAAATTTTATCTTTTCCCAATTCGAAGTATGGGGAAAAATTTTTTCTTAAAAAAAGAGAAAAACTCAAATTTGCATTTTTGAATTTCTTGCAAAGCTCATGGCGTATTTTAGTTGAATTTATTTATAACTCTTGAAACTTAATTAAAAAACATTTCGTGTCATCAAACAATCAATTATAAAAATTATAAACTTAAACTAAAAAATTAAAGTGCTACAATTTTATAGCTAACATCAAAGCTACCTAACCATGATTTTTTGGACTTAATTAATTATTTTTCAAAATGTGTTTTTTCTAATTCCTAAAAACTTAATAAAATTCAAAAATTATTTTTTTTTAAAGAAATAACTTTTTATATTCAATCAATTGAAAGTTATAGCCTCGAACTTATTTTAGTCCTCTAGCTTATTCTGCTTATAATTTTAAATAGGCAAACAGAAAATTGTTCAAATTTCGAGCTTAGGCGATACAAGCAATAATAAATACAAAACAAAATAATTCAATACAAATATTCTTTTTTATAAATCATATATTTTTGCACGTATAATTACGTCTTACAGCGTGGTTAGTATGGGATAGTTTTTACAAAGTTTTTCAAACACATGTAACATTTTTGTGTAATACTTTAGGGTATACCTGCAGCTTTTAATATCCATCGTTCAAAGATAATATAAATGCTAAAGTATCAGATATATTGTGCCCTTAACGAAAATCTAATTTTAGACTTTGTCACTATTTTTTTAAAGACACCAAATATCAAAGTCTCAGAAGCAAAATTAATTGTTTTTGTTTCGTTTTTTTTCGCTTGTGTTTTTGTTTTGTACGAACTGACTTATTTACATCATTGGTTCTTTACTCAACGGAAGAGGGCATGGCATTGGGCACATTAGGTTTTTGTTTATTCTACTTCTATAGTGTACTGAGTACTGCATTTTCACACAAGAGCTTATAAAACTGATAAATAAACTTAAGCCAAAAACATATTTTTCTCTATCACATATACTTTAACTGATTTCTAAGTCTTCACTTACGATACTATCAAAACTGTTTCCTGTTCTTTTTTTTTGTGTGCTCTCGTGTGGTTTCGTAACTTTAACCAAAAAAAATCGTTTTTTAGTGTGAAAAGCTCAATTATAATAATTTATTTTCTATAAAAAAATATTTATTTCGCCAAAGCCAGTAGTTAACTATTTTTAACCAAATCTAGGTTGATAGAAAGACACTTTTTGCTCAATGTATAGTATATTACAGTTTCCCATAAATTTTTTTTTTATTAAAAAAAAATTTTTTCAAAAAACTGACTTTTTAAAAATAGCAAAAAATTCAATTTTTGGTGGTCAATAAGAGTTATAATGAAACACAATTTTTAAATTTTTTGAATATCAGAATATTGGTATAAGTAAGAAATTTAATATTATAGCAGGTGTGGGTATGCGTTCTGTGTAAAATAAAAAGTTACAAGCAAAAAACATGTTTTTTTTAACAAAAAGGACCTTCGGGAGAATCAAAATTGCTTCGGCGGTTTTTCTCCAATTTGAAAAAAAAGTATGCAGAAATGATTTTAATCAGTTCCTCTAACTTTTGAGACCCCGACCGGTTGAAATTTTTTTTATTCATATAAGAATGATCCGGTCTACTATTCAACCAGCACATAAGACCCTATAAAGCTTGCAGCAAGCTTTGATGAAGCTTGTTTTTGAAACTAGGTAAACGTTTATTTTATTTCCACTTAAAGTGTTTAAAGCGGAGATGGCATTAACTTTTATGCTCATCCCAAAGCAAAGTTTGTTTTTGTTTTTGTTTATGAACTTCAACTTAAACTTCTATTTAGCTTCCAAAAGAAACTTGTAAAAGGTTGTGCCAAATTATTGATATAAGCTTCATTATAACTTCAATAGAGCAGTAAAATGTTTGTGCAGGAATCGTTTGGATTTGAATCCACCACAGAACGCAGTCCCGATAACTACTCGTCCAAAATGAATCTCAGTTTTAAAATGTAATTAGCTTATACAAACTGTTGCTTCTATAACAATTTTAACGCTTTGCTGAGCAAATGTTACAACTTTCAATTCTACCAAAAAGCAATGTTTTTGGTACAAGCAAATCTAAAAACGAGAAAAATGTGCAAACCAAATTATTATTGTATGTTTTTTTTTTTCTATTTAATGCATTCCGATATCAACGGCATACTTTAAATAACTTAATAAAATTTGAACATACTTAAATACAAGAGCATAAGATTTTCACATACTAAAAACCTCCACAGTACTTACTTAAAATGCTTACAGCTAAATTTACTGGGTTGTTTTTTTTTATGCAGGACAACGATATTCTTTACTACAGAAAATTATGTGTAATAAATCACTTGTTGTAAGCAATTTTTACAACTTTGTAAGGATTTTATGTCTTTACGAGCATTTTTCGCGCTACTTACTAGCCTTTATTAAAGTGTTTATTTTTTCATAGTTGATGTTGGTGGTGGTCTTGTTGTTGTTGTTGTTGTTGTTGTTGTTGTTGTTGTTGTTGTTGTTGTTGTTTTTGTCGTTGTTGGCCACATGTTTTTAGTAAAATTTCTTTTTCCGAGCAACAAAGTAATGAGCCTTATAGCAAGCCCTGCAACAACAACAACAACAACAACAACAACAACAACAACAACAACAACAATAACAAAATTACTAACAATGTTATAAAAGAGAAGAATTTATTTTTTTCTCACTTAAGTGTAACTGACTGCGTTGGTGTCTGTTTTATATTTTATGCAGCAATGTTTGTATACATAAAGCTTTTATAAACATACATCCAAACATATACCAAATATACCTGAATAAACACACATACTCACTAACACTATCATTACTTTTCATAATTTTTTTTTTTTTATTGTTGTTGCCTTGGTGGTTTATTTATATCTTTTCATGATTTTATTTGCTTTTACAATATTTAACAACTAGTAGCTATCCAGACATTGCAAGCAGAGATATACAAAATATAACGGTAAATATGTGATTGTCATAAATGAAACTTAAAGCAAACTCAAACAAAACACACAAATACAACAGCATAAAAAAGAATGCTACAAAACTTACAGCAGAGTGTGTGTGTGTGTGTGTGTGTGAAGAGGGGTGTGTGTGCATAAGTTTTTCCTGGCAACGTGCAAAAAGTTCAAACAACGATAAACAGGAAACAGGAAATAACTCTTAAAACCGGATATATAACCACAATATGGTTATTGCTTGCAGCTATGGATGTGTATATGTGTGCGTGTGTGTATGAGTTTTGTGTGTGTGTGTGTGCAAACTTCAACAAAAGGTGTAGCTAGTATCTGGGTTTGTAGCTACGCACGGCGAAAAATTTTTATATAAGGTTTTTTTCTTGTCACCTGGTTTTCACAACGTAAAAGTTAAATTAAATTTACTGTTGTAGTTTATGGTGTTATATAATATTTTTCGCACACACAACTCAAGCACAATAACACAAACAAACATTTATGTTGAACAATATTTGTTCACACAGATACACAGAAAAACAGTTAGGAATTTATAATTGGACTCTAAAGACTGGCACGCACAAAATAGATATCTTAAAGTAGTTATTTGTACAGGAAATAACTTTACTTTTTTTTTTTTTTTGATACTCCAAATATATAATAAGGCGTTTTTTGAACTGATTATATATATATATATAAAATATTTTAAAAAATTTCGTTTTATTACCTTTTCAACCAGCAAAAATCTTGGGAGTAGTGCTACACGCTCAAAGTCCACTCAGCTTCTTTTCAAACGTACAGCCAGCAATGACTTTAATCTTAACGAAATGGAGCAAAACGGTGTTTCATTTATGTTTATTTATTAATACATATTGTATTGCCATACTTCTATATATTCATCAACCGTCAAACGTTATGCTTTCGTATCTAGAGTATTCTGAGTATTTTTAGCTACATCCTAAACAAATATCCTGAATTCTGCATTAACGTGTCGGAAGCTAGTAATCAAAAAGTGCTTGTTCAAGAATATGCATTGTTTTCTGCACATTGTATATGTGTTGCATTTTGCTTATGTGTTGGTGTGCATGAGTTTCTCTGTACCAAAGGCAAAATGTTGCAAAAGCTTCATTCTCTATACTTGCTGCTTCATTTCTAGCATACATTTCCAACACTTTTGGGACTCCACGTTAAATTAGTTCACTGCGTTATGAGCTGCATTTGTTGTTGCTGTTTATGTTGATGTTGATGTTGATGTTAAAACCAGGTGTTTGTGTGGCTGTTTCTGACTGAATGTGTGTCTGCCTGCGGCCAACATAACGCAATCTAACTACTAAAGGGACACATTGCAAAATTTGCAAATAAAAAAAAAATTTTTTGCAAAAAGAAGCAAAAACAAGCTTCATTTTCAAACGGTTTCATACAAAATAAACTATTTTTTTTTAAATTTTAGAAAAGAAGTCGATAGTTTAAAAGTCCTTAACAGTCGCAGAAGATAATTATTAAAAATTTTTCATTAAAAATCAACAATTTGAAAATTTTTTAGTTGTGCCACTTTTGTGTTAAGGGTGCAATATTTGGCTTCATGCTATTCAACTTCATTGCAGTTATGCAGTGAACGAAAATCAAAACATATCTTCAGCACATTGAATGCAAAATTAGCAACAACTTGATATGGGAATGTGCAAACGTAGCATATCTAGGAATAAAATTATGAGAATTCCTTGTCAAGCTACGAGCATCGTATGACGACAAGCAATTTAAGCTTGGCTTAAATATCTTAACCCAGTCAGTTGATGGTCTAGTTAAATTTGTCATAAAAGCTGGTTTATTTTATTTGGTATTTTTAATTTGTACACTGAAAAAAAAATATAACACAAGTGTTCAAAAAGATGTGTTATTAATTTGCTTTTTTTTTTTGCATATATTTTTTCAAAAATTTAAAACACTTTTGCTCTTACTTTGACGAAATTTGTTGCAAGCTATTTTTTAAAGAAAAAATTCGCCACATTAATAACAATTGTCGTCAATTTTAAAATTGTTTTTTCAGTGTAATGAAAAAGTTATAGTCTGATAATTTCAAATGATCAAAAACTAACACTTCGACTATGAAAGGTCCGCTTTTGAAACAAAATAAGTGTATTGATGGTAAAAAGAAGACAAGAGACAACATCTGCATCACCAAGAAAATAAATCAGGAACCGTAGCTGTTATGAGTTTTATTAATAAAAATCCATTTTTAACAGTTATTTTTCGAGTTTCATTTTTTCACTCAGAAAATAATATTTATTTTTGAGTTATATTTTTTTACTCACAAAATAGCACTTATTTTTACGTTTGATTTTTTACTTTGATATAAAAACTATTTTTAGTTTTACTTTTTTGCTCAGACATAAAACTTATACTTGAGTTTTATTTTTTCCTTTTGATATAGAACTTGTTTTATAAGTTTTATTTTTTTAACTCTTAAAATAAAATTTATTTTTGATTCTTATTTTATCACTCTGAAATAAAACTTAAAGTGCCCCTACACTATATGTTCAACACAAATGACTTGTCAAAAAAGTATCATTTCGAATTTCATCTGTATGTCAATATTGAACTTTTGTCAAACAACTCCTTTCTTTTGATCACAGACTATCTGACACGATATTTCTGCTAACTGTTTAAGTTTTCCGGCAATTTTGTTCACTCGAAGCCACGCCAGTGCTCAATAAATTGCAAAAGGATTTCTTCTGTCCAATCAATCTAAATAATTGTTAAAAAATATAGATTTGTGGAATTCATAATTAGATTTAACATTTTCTTGATTTTTTTTATGGCATGTTATTGTTTTTTTTTTCAAACTTCAAACTTTTACATATGAAAAACAGATCACATTAGAAACAGTTCTAATTCAAATTTGTACATACGGAAAAACAAACGACTTGCCAGAATTTGAATACTATATGTTCCACACTATATGTATGTCAAAGCTATCTGTAAAATTTGGCATGTCATCTGTATGAAACATATAGTGTGGGGGCACTTTTATGCCTTGATGTTTGATTTTGATAACACTTATTTTTCGCTTAACTTTTTTTTTTGCTCGATATGAAACTTATATTTTGATTTTTACTTTGATTCTGGGAAAATAAAACTTGTATTTGAGTTTTATTTTTTCGTATTTAAATAAAACTTTTTTTATGAGTCTTATTTTTTACTCTGAAAATAAGACTTATTTATGAGTTTTATATTATCACTCTGAAATAAAACTTATGTTTTAAGTCAAAATTTTTCTTTTCAGAAAATAAAATTTATTTTTAAGTTTTATTTTTCGTTCTGAAATAAAAGTTATATTTTTAATTTTATTTTTTTATTCAGAAAATAAAAGTTATTTTTGAGTTTTTTTCGCTCTGAAATAAAAGTAGTTTTTTGTTTTGTTTTTTTTTTTTTTTTGATTAGAAAATAACACTAATTTTATTTTTGTGCGCTCAGATATAACATGTGTTTCTGAATTTTATTTATTACTCAGAAAATAAAAGTTACTTTTGAGAATTTTTTCCGCTCTGAAATAAAAGTTTTTTTTTTAAGTTTTTTTTTGTTTTAATCAAAAACTTAAACTATTTTGTGTTTTATTTTTTTGCTCATATTTAAAACTTATTTTTTTAGTTTTACTTTTTTACTCAAAAAATTAAAATAATTTTTGAGTTTTAAACTTATATTTTGAGCTTAGCTTTTTTTCTCAGAAAATATAACTTACTATTGAGCTTAATTTTTTGCTCTGAAATAAAACTTTTGTTTTGAGTTTTATTTTTTACTCAGAAAATTATGAGTTTTTTTTCGCTCTGAAATAAGAGTATTTTTTTTTATTTTTTTTAAACAGAATATAACACTTATTTTTGGGTTTTATATTTTTCGCTCAAATATAACACTTGGCTTAAAGCTTTAGTTTGTTAACTCTGAAAACAAGACTTATTTTTTAATTATATATATACTAAGAAAATAAGACTGACTCTTTCAATTTTTAAAAAAACTAATAAAATGTGAAGTCACAATATTTTGAAAAAGTTTAATTTATTTCCTTTAAGTAGACATAGTTTGATAATAAAACACTATAACACAAAATATCTTATGTTGAGAACTTAAAACATGAAATTCAAAAATTAGTTCTATTTTCAGAGTAAGCATTAAAATTCAAAAACTTACATAAGATCGAAAAAATATTAAAAAATTAAATGAATTTTTTGAGTAAAAAAAATAAATATTAATTAAGATCGAAAAAAATATAACTTAAAACTAAGATTAATTTTCTAAGTAAAAAATAAAACTCGTAAAATTAGTTTTGATTCAGAGCAAAAAAAACTCAAAAATAAATGTTATTTTTTTTTACTAATTTTAATTTTTTGAATAGAAAGATTTAACTCGAAAAATAAGTTATATCAAAATGAAGAAAAAAAACTCAAAAAATAACTTATTTCAAAGCGCAAAAAAAAACACAAAAATAAGATTTATTTTCTCAATAAAAAAACACAAAAATCAAAAAACAAGTTTTATTTCAGAGCAAAAAAGTAAATCTCAAAAATAAGTTTTATTTTTTGAAAAGAAAAATTAAACTCAAAATGTAAGTTTTATATCACAGTAAAGAATAAAACGCAAAAGAGTTTTTTAGTGAGTTAAACAATAAAACTCAAAAAAAAAATTATTTTCTGACAAATAAAATAAAACTCCAAAACTAACTGATATACATACTGGAGCGAAAAAAACTAAAACAAGTGTTATTTCAAGTGTTGACTAAAAAAATTAAATTATAAAATAAGTGTAACTTATGAAAAAAAAAACTTAAAAATTTATCAATTTTTTATCAGTTATTTAATGAATTTTCATATAAGACCTAAAGAGATAAACAAATTAAAAAAAATATTTTTATATATTATACATATTTTTTAACTTTTATATCAAATATTTTGAAATACGTTTTTTAATATATTTAAAATATTTTTGAACAGAAAATGAAGCAAGGATCAATTTTGTATACATGACATTCTACTCTAGTGCCTTTAACGTAAGGAATTTTTTTTTCAAAATTTTCAGAATAACAGTTATTTGCGGCCCCTGAAATAAATGACATCCTTGTTACCATACATCAAACAGTTACTATTAGCTGTCAAGTTAGCATGACCATAACCATAAACATAACCATACAAATAACAATAACCATAACCATAACCATAACCATAACCATAACCATAACCATAACCATAACCATAACCATAACCATAACCATAACCATAACCATAACCATAACCATAACCATAACCATAACCATAACCATAACCATAACCATAACCATAACCATAACCATAACCATAACCATAACCATAACCATAACCATAACCATAACCATAACCATAACCATAACCATAACCATAACCATAACCATAACCATAACCATAACCATAACCATAACCATAACCATAACCATAACCATAACCATAACCATAACCATAACCATAACCATAACCATAACCATAACCATAACCATAACCATAACCATAACCATAACCATAACCATAACCATAACCATAACCATAACCATAACCATAACCATAACCATAACCATAACCATAACCATAACCATAACCATAACCATAACCATAACCATAACCATAACCATAACCATAACCATAACCATAACCATAACCATAACCATAACCATAACCATAACCATAACCATAACCATAACCATAACCATAACCATAACCATAACCATAACCATAACCATAACCATAACCATAACCATAACCATAACCATAACCATAACCATAACCATAACCATAACCATAACCATAACCATAACCATAACCATAACCATAACCATAACCATAACCATAACCATAACCATAACCATAACCATAACCATAACCATAACCATAACCATAACCATAACCATAACCATAACCATAACCATAACCATAACCATAACCATAACCATAACCATAACCATAACCATAACCATAACCATAACCATAACCATAACCATAACCATAACCATAACCATAACCATAACCATAACCATAACCATAACCATAACCATAACCATAACCATAACCATAACCATAACCATAACCATAACCATAACCATAACCATAACCATAACCATAACCATAACCATAACCATAACCATAACCATAACCATAACCATAACCATAACCATAACCATAACCATAACCATAACCATAACCATAACCATAACCATAACCATAACCATAACCATAACCATAACCATAACCATAACCATAACCATAACCATAACCATAACCATAACCATAACCATAACCATAACCATAACCATAGCCGTAACCATAAACATAACCATAAACATAACCATAAATATAAGCATAACTTTAACCTTAACTGACAAGGTTTTTCAGTCTCCTTCAAGTTTCTTATAAGTGCATTTTGAGCTCTCTAAATGTTGGAAAACTTGAAAGCTCCGCTATAATAGCTTGTTTTTAATTGTGTGTCTTAATAGCAAAATTTAATTATTTCTCCTCCGTTGTGTGCTTTTTCACTGTCGCTTAATTGAGTTTTGCAGCACAAATACGCGTTACTCTAATATTCCCATTCAAATGCGCCTTATGTAAACGCAACAAGCAAGCAAACATATGCCACGCTTACGCCATCCACACACACTCACACTTGTATAATTGTGTGCTCGTTTTTATAAATGCATTTTTATACGTTGAGTGGTTTACAAGCAATTCGCTTAAGAAAACTAAATTTAAGGCATGCTTTTACTTGAATGCTGCTGCTGCGTCGTAGCAAGTTTTTCTTTTGCTGAAACTGTAAGTTTTGCCCACTTTTTAAAAGTATTCTTTTCCTGCTGGTACGTACCAGTGGTGCTTGCAACGTGTGGTTGAGCTTTGCATGCGTCAAGGATACAACATAAGCAGTAACGGCGCTTACAAAGACGCATAAACACACATACAGTCACATAAACACATCTAATCACATAAGCACACACGCTTAAACATACTCACACACACACACACACACACAGTGTTAGTGTTTTCAGACATTTTGTGTAGGCATGTTTGTACGAGCTGCTATTTAATGTCACTTTAGTAAGTGTTGGTGTATATTTGGGTATGTATGGGGATGGGGATGTATGTTTGTCGCATAAATTGCGGCATTTTTGAGTTAATGTAGAATTTCCTTAACATCTTCTCGACTTTGTGTCGTCTTAGTGCAATTGATGGCATATTTTTAGTTGTGGTTTATTTGGCAGTTTGTTGTTTAATTTTTTACTCTAATTCCAAACATTATTTCACTTGCTGAAATACAAAATGTTTGTTTAGAAAACTTAATTATATTTTAAAAAAGTTGTTAGCGAAAATTTCTTTTCATTATATTCCAATGGCAACTAATTATTATTAGCACAAAATTTTGTCAAGATAATGAAAAAATTATTTAATTTTTCTATTTTGTTTTGGCATCAATAAAAAAATTTTAACAATATTAACATTTATTTAATTTATTTAGTAAATTCATTGCATACGCGTAACATAAAATTAATATTTAAACCACGTAAGCAAAAATTTTTAAGCAACAGCCAAATCGTGTTGAATATTTTAGCAGTTGCACATCCTACAATGAAGTTAACTACAAAAACAATAAGCAATACCAATACAACTAGTAAAATCTATTATTTGAAATTTTCAGTCATTAAAATTCATAGCGTATTAAATAAATCAAACAAACCATGACTGACGTGTGTGAAGGATTTTTATTTAAATTAAAATTTTAAATTTTTTTTCAAAATTTAACTATAATAAAATTGATCACTGCAATGAGTGAGCTAAGCAACAACAACAACAAAAAAAAAAACATTAATCTTTATTTAATAAATATTTTAATTCAATTTTGTGCTTCGCATGCTTGTTATGACCACAAACAATGTTTTTAAAATGTAACTCATACGCTATGAAGTACACAATCAATTGTTCTGCTGTGGTTGCAGCTAATTTGCATAGATTTGTTAAACAAAAACAAATTAAAAAAAAACAACAAACAAAAAAAGGCGTTGTAAATATATGTTAATAAAAAAATTCGGCTGTTTCAAACAAAAAAAAAATGTGCATATTTAATTTATTCTATTTAAGTAAAAAAAGTAGGACTTTTTGTTATTTAGTTTAAGTGTGACACAATTGTAGCTACATTAAAAGCATGCTGTGGGCTAATTTAAAATTTCAATTTCCGGTATTTATATTTAATAAGCAAATAATATGCTATGCTTTTAAGTTTTTTTTTTTTTTTTGGTTTTCTTTTTAAGTAAATAAGTAACCACAACTAGTTTAATATTTTAAATATTTTTAAATTTTTACAAAAATAATGCTGCTTTGCTGCCACGAACACACGTTCGCATATCATTAATTTTATATTTTTGGTTTTTTCTTTCTTTTTTCTCTGAAGGCACTTTGAACTTCTGTATTTGTTTTAAGCACAAAGCTTTTGTATACAAAGCATTTGTTTTGTATTTGTGCACAGTTTTAAGTTAGCTGCAGGGGTTGAGAATGCACAACAAAAAAAATTAAGAAACAAATTTATGGCCTTGCAAACAGTCTGCCAACGCCAATATATCAAGCTTTGCCGAAGGTGGCAGTTGTCATTTATGAGCTATTGAAAAGTTTCGTTTTGTGTCTTTTCTGCCTGCGAGTGTTTTTCTCAGCCAATAAAAACAATTTGTTATGTTTTATTATAAATATAACCTCGAAGTTTTTACATACAAAAAATGTGCATAAGAAGTATTTTTTTTTTTAAACAACACCATCAAAATATTTGGTTTCGAAGTACAAAAACCAAAAATTACATAAAAATACGTCTATCTCCAAAAATGCACCCAAAACTCTGACTTTTTGTCAAAACTTTGCCTATGGTTCATTAAATAGCTTTGAGCTTTTTACTTATTAGAGTCTTGATGAAATTTTTAACATTGCAAGTTCATAATTTGATTAAATTTAAAAACATTTTATTCGCTCCTTTGATTTTTTAAAATTGCAAGTTCAAAATTTAATTAAATTTAAAAACACTCTATCCGCTCTTTCGCCCCTTTAATCCCTTTATTTCGTAAAAAAAAATTTTTTGACAACTCTACATAAATAATCCACCAAATAATTTTAAGATATATCATTTTCCGTTTAACTTTAAGCTAAATACTGCAAAATAATTTAATAACACAAGGTTTTGATCAATCATTTATGCAGCGCCAGAATAGCATTTAATTAAAACGCTCCAAGCTGCGGCGTTTGCAAAGTTTTAACTACCCCCCCCTTCCCCCCTCACTCACCCACAAAACCACGAATTTAATTAAGAACTTGCCAATTTGCCTAAAATTTAATTTGAATGCATTTAAATAAATGCAAAAATAAATGTAACGCAACCTTTAGGGCATTCTTCAAATAGCTTTTATTTATATTAAGCAAAACTTTTGAGTATGTCAAAGCTTTTATTTTTGCCACACATGATTGGTGTTTTTTGTTTTACCCACACCATTCGGTAAAAAGTTTTTCATATGCAGCGTCACAGCAGTTGGCATAAAAGTCTGCGCATATCATTGTAAGAGAAAAAGCCGTTCTTCATGGCGTATGAGTAACATGAATTAATAATTAAATGCTAGATAGATGACGACAACCAACAACAACAACAGCTCAAACTCAGCTAATTGATGTTTGACAACATATTTTCAACTTGGCAAAGCTGCTCGTTGTCACTTATCATGTGTTGAGTTTTTTTAACTTATCATCATTTTGATGATTAAATATTATCTGTCGAAAAGCAAACATTTAAATGCATACATTTTTAAGTTTTTGTTTTAATTTATTTAAATTGTTAATTGTTTTTTGGAATTTTAATTTTTTTAATTTAACATTTATTCGGTATAAATTATGTCTCCAATTCAGTGACTCTGAAAAACATATGATTATTGATGACTCAATAGTAAAAATTATATTCAGTCAGAGAATTACATTCCAATTTTTTATCATTAATTTGGTCAATAGCTGACATTTTCTGCGTCTTTGAGTTATTATTTTGAAATAAAATGTCCAAGCTTTACTTTAATGTACATAAATTGAAATTTTTGCCAATTTTTTGGTCATTTGGGTGATATATGGGCATTTCCATCGTCGCGAAAGCGACATTTGTACGCCTTTGAAGAGCAAAAAAATATAAAAATTTTATAGTTTATATCGTAAAAATACAGATCATGTCCGAAAATAAGCCAAACAGGATGAAAACTACGTATTCCTCCCTTACAAATTGGCGTTTTTAAAATAGAAAATTTTTTAAAAAACTTTGAGAATTAGCACATGAGCTTTAATTTGAAACTTAGTTCAAAATTCAGCAAAATCGAATGAAACCTTAACCATTGTTCCCATACAAAGTGTATTTAAAAAACAGCGCATGAACGCGAACGCCACACATTTTGAAAATCAATATTAAATGTTTACTGTCGTAACTTTTTTTTATGGTAAAGCAACCAAATATGATTTAAGATACAATTTGCAGACACTTGCTTAGAACGATCACGAAGTTCTGATAACAAATGATGATTTATGTACAAGAACACGACATTCGAATAGTAATTAAAGCAATATAAAAAATTGATATTTGTTTGGTATCTTTTTATTTTTCATTGTTTATTTGTAGTTTATAGATGGATTTTATAAGAAGAGTGCAAACATAACATTAATAAATAAAAGAAAAATACTTAAGAGAAAAATCCCTTAACGCGGGACATGACATTGGCCGTTTTTTTAAATCGACTTTTTTATAATTTTTTTATTTTAGCAAATATTCTTAAGATTCTAAGAAAAAGAATTTCATGTAAAAATTCTTACGGGTTCAAAAGTTACAGACGGATTAAGGAGAGCGCATTTTTAATTTTCGCCTCTTTTTCCTTGTTCACAAACTTTGAACGCGTTTATCTCGAAACCATGTTTTTCGTACTAGTTGCGGCACTAGCGGGTTAATTTTTTGACGAATTTTTTTTTTGTATTTTTTTACACTTGATTCGCTATCGTATGACACGAGCTTTTTTTAAATTTGTTTTTTCGATTTTTTATGAATTTTTAAAGTCAATATTTTTTTCGAAAAACACACACTTTCCAAATTGGCACATCACCAACAATTGAAAAAAAATTTAAAAAAGAAGCTCCTGTCATACGATAACCGATTTTGTTAAGATTTAAAAAAGTCATTTTTGTCCAAATCGGATAATTTTTGCGACTCCCAGCGCTGCAACCATGAGGCCACGGTTTTTTCTCTGCCGCCAGTTTGGAGCTCTATAAAACCATGTTGGAGTGAAAAATATATTTTTTTGAATTTTTTGTTCTTGTACTTTGTTCAATTCTCTACACTTATAAAATTGGAAAATGATTGTTTTTGACTGAGTTATGAATTTAAAAAAAAAGGTCTGTTTTCTCTGCCGCGAATGTTATGTCTCTCCTTAAAAGCAGCTAAAAGCAAGAAAAACATATTGCTCAGGTATCAGGCTAAATTCTAAAAATTCAAGCATTTTTTTAAATAATAACAAAAAAAATTATTTGTTTATTAAAATTTTTCTTTCGGCCCGGTAGACCATTCTGTGGAAATGCCCATATTTAATTTACATTTTATTAAGGCACTTAACCAACATATCCTCGTTTTCTACAAAAACGTGAGTAAATTTTTACTCAAATGACCATGAGGATGTCTTACCTTACCTTAACTTACATAATGTTACCTTAACTTATTTAACCTTAACTACTGGTTCCTAATGTTACCTTACCTATGTTATCTTACTTTACCTTACCTAACCTTATCTAACCTTACCTATCTTTACCTAACCTGACCTAACCTACCCTTACCTACCCTTACCTAACCTTACATAACCTTACCTAACCTTACCTAACCTTACCTAACCTTACCTAACCTTACCTAACCTTACCTTACCTTACCTTACCTTACCTTACCTTACCTTACCTAACCTTACCTAACCTTACCTAACCTTACCTAACCTTACCTAACTTTAACCAACCTAAGTGTGTCTTACCTTGCCTAACCTTAACTTACCTGACCTGACCTGACCTGACCTGACCTGACCTGACCTGACCTGACCTGACCTGACCTGACCTGACCTGACCTGACCTGACCTGACCTGACCTGACCTGACCTGACCTGACCTGACCTGACCTGACCTGACCTGACCTGACCTGACCTGACCTGACCTGACCTGACCTGACCTGACCTGACCTGACCTGACCTGACCTGACCTGACCTGACCTGACCTGACCTGACCTGACCTGACCTGACCTGACCTGACCTGACCTGACCTAACCTGACCTGACCTGACCTGACCTGACCTGACCTGACCTTACCTTTCCTTACCTTACCGTACCTTTCCTTTTCGTACCTTACCGTACCTTTCCTTTTCGTACCTTACCGTACCTTTCCTAACATTACCTTGCATTACCTTACCTTACCTTACCTTACCTTACCGTACCTTACCTTACCTTACCTTACCTTACCTTACCTTACCTTACCTTACCTTACCTTACCTTACCTTACCTTACCTTACCTTACCTTACCTTACCTTACCTTACCTTACCTTACCTTACCTTACCTTACCTTACCTTACCTTACCTTACCTTACCTTACCTTACCATACCTTACCTACCTTGGGTTTTTACGTTTTTTGTAACCAATTCAATTGAAATTGAAATTGAAATTGAAATTGAAATTGAAATTGAAATTGAAATTGAAATTGAAATTGAAATTGAAATTGAAATTGAAATTGAAATTGAAATTGAAATTGAAATTGAAATTGAAATTGAAATTGAAATTGAAATTGAAATTGAAATTGAAATTGAAATTGAAATTGAAATTGAAATTGAAATTGAAATTGAAATTGAAATTGAAATTGAAATTGAAATTGAAATTGAAATTGAAATTGAAATTGAAATTGAAATTGAAATTGAAATTGAAATTGAAATTGAAATTGAAATTGAAATTGAAATTGAAATTGAAATTGAAATTGAAATTGAAATTGAAATTGAAATTGAAATTGAAATTGAAATTGAAATTGAAATTGAAATTGAAATTGAAATTGAAATTGAAATTGAAATTGAAATTGAAATTGAAATTGAAATTGAAATTGAAATTGAAATTGAAATTGAAATTGAAATTGAAATTGAAATTGAAATTGAAATTGAAATTGAAATTGAAATTGAAATTGAAATTGAAATTGAAATTGAAATTGAAATTGAAATTGAAATTGAAATTGAAATTGAAATTGAAATTGAAATTGAAATTGAAATTGAAATTGAAATTGAAATTGAAATTGAAATTGAAATTGAAATTGAAATTGAAATTGAAATTGAAATTGAAATTGAAATTGAAATTGAAATTGAAATTGAAATTGAAATTGAAATTGAAATTGAAATTGAAATTGAAATTGAAATTGAAATTGAAATTGAAATTGAAATTGAAATTGAAATTGAAATTGAAATTGAAATTGAAATTGAAATTGAAATTGAAATTGAAATTGAAATTGAAATTGAAATTGAAATTGAAATTGAAATTGAAATTGAAATTGAAATTGAAATTGAAATTGAAATTGAAATTGAAATTGAAATTGAAATTGAAATTGAAATTGAAATTGAAATTGAAATTGAAATTGAAATTGAAATTGAAATTGAAATTGAAATTGAAATTGAAATTGAAATTGAAATTGAAATTGAAATTGAAATTGAAATTGAAATTGAAATTGAAATTGAAATTGAAATTGAAATTGAAATTGAAATTGAAATTGAAATTGAAATTGAAATTGAAATTGAAATTGAAATTGAAATTGAAATTGAAATTGAAATTGAAATTGAAATTGAAATTGAAATTGAAATTGAAATTGAAATTGAAATTGAAATTGAAATTGAAATTGAAATTGAAATTGAAATTGAAATTGAAATTGAAATTGAAATTGAAATTGAAATTGAAATTGAAATTGAAATTGAAATTGAAATTGAAATTGAAATTGAAATTGAAATTGAAATTGAAATTGAAATTGAAATTGAAATTGAAATTGAAATTGAAATTGAAATTGAAATTGAAATTGAAATTGAAATTGAAATTGAAATTGAAATTGAAATTGAAATTGAAATTGAAATTGAAATTGAAATTGAAATTGAAATTGAAATTGAAATTGAAATTGAAATTGAAATTGAAATTGAAATTGAAATTGAAATTGAAATTGAAATTGAAATTGAAATTGAAATTGAAATTGAAATTGAAATTGAAATTGAAATTGAAATTGAAATTGAAATTGAAATTGAAATTGAAATTGAAATTGAAATTGAAATTGAAATTGAAATTGAAATTGAAATTGAAATTGAAATTGAAATTGAAATTGAAATTGAAATTGAAATTGAAATTGAAATTGAAATTGAAATTGAAATTGAAATTGAAATTGAAATTGAAATTGAAATTGAAATTGAAATTGAAATTGAAATTGAAATTGAAATTGAAATTGAAATTGAAATTGAAATTGAAATTGAAATTGAAATTGAAATTGAAATTGAAATTGAAATTGAAATTGAAATTGAAATTGAAATTGAAATTGAAATTGAAATTTAAATTGAAATTGAAATTGAAATTGAAATTGAAATTTAAATTGAAATTGAAATTGAAATTGAAATTGAAATTGAAATTGAAATTGATATTGAAATTGAAATTGAAATTGAAATTGAAATTGAAATTGAAATTGAAATTGAAATTGAAATTGAAATTGAAATTGAAATTGAAATTGAAATTGAAATTGAAATTCAAATTCAAATTCAAATTCAAATTCAAATTCAAATTCAAATTCAAATTCAAATTCAAATTCAAATTCAAATTCAAATTCAAATTCAAATTCAAATTCAAATTGAAATTGAAATTGAAATTGAAATTGAAATTGAAATTGAAATTGAAATTGAAATTGAAATTGAAATTGAAATTGAAATTGAAATTGAAATTGAAATTGAAATTGAAATTGAAATTGAAATTGAAATTGAAATTGAATTTTTTTTTCAATTTCTTCAAGAGCGACATAAAATTCATGAATTACGTTTGACTATTTCAAATTCTTATTCACTCACTTAAATTTTGAAATAGCTTAAGTTTATCAAATGTTGAAGTAGTTAGATGGCTGTACAAATATTCCAACTTTGCCATAAAAAAAGCCATGATAGCTCCAGATAAATTTAAGCAAAAGAGAGAAAACTTAATCATTTTCAAGATTTCTCTGATCAAAATCATATTCTTGCTCAATTCTAGAAGAATTTAGAAGCTTTTTACGCAGCTTTTTACTTACTATACGATGCAACTTGTTTTTTTTTTGCTTTCTTATGTTTTCTGAAATTATTTTAAAACAAATTATTCCAGCACATATTAGAAGGCAAACAAGAAATTGCAGTAACATCAAAAATGTGATGCAAATAATGAAAAATATTGTTCAGCACTTATAGGAATTTAAGCAACAGGATTTTAAAATAATGAAAAATGAGTACGAAGTTAATTTTTTGATTAATTTCTTAAATTGTATTCATATAGTTTAATGCTTTCTTATCCATTTATAAAAGTGCTCTGACTTATTTGAGCTCATTATTCATCTTGTTATCATAATTCATCGAATGCGATGAATCTCTGCGATTGACAAAAGTAGACAAAAATTAAAGTCATCGCCAATTGTATTATATTCATAAAGGACTTATTCACTCAAATCAACAAACAAAATAAAAATGCTTACAAAACCTTCCAAAGTTGGTCAAATGCAAAGATAGTGAGTTGGCTATACAAACAAATCCAACTTTGCGATAAACAACGTAATGTTAGTTCTAAGCTGAATGAAAAAGAAAATAAACAACTTCAACTGAAATAAATAACAAAACTTTGCTTGTTATGCTCGTTTGTAAAGCAGGATAAGTCATAAAATTTCAACGTTATGATAGCTAAAAATCAGTTGCAATTTCACTACCAATAAACTTTTATGTTGCATTTATTGTTGTTGTTCCCTTTTTGCTTAGTTTTTTGAAAAGAAATGTGATTGTTTTGAATTTATTTTTTTTTTTTAAAAACATATCTATAAAATGCATACAAATTTTGTATTTTAAGTAAATATTACAAATGCTTGGCGAATATTAATTAAGAAAATTCTCTATGTTTCACAATCACTATATTTTAACATCATGGCGTATGAGTAACATTCAATTACAGTGTTTTAAATCAGGCCTCTACAAGCGCGTTCATTATTATCAGAATCATTTAATAAACATAATTTGGGCCTAAAATTTATGTAGCTTAAGCTAATATTTAGTTATAAAAAATAAGTCATGAATTAAAGTTCGGCAAAACACATGGGATGACTTTCATTGTCAAAACACGCTTATTTGAATCTGTGTACAACACTGGCTTAAAGCATTAAGCTGTCAACTAACAAAATTGCTCATTCATAAAACTGCAAAAAGCTTACAACTTACATAACAATTTTGCAGAATTTAATTATGGGGAAGAAACAAGGCAAAAATAAACGTTTCTTTGACCTAAAGCCGATTATATTTTGAAACTTTTTGTGTTATTTTAAGAATACACACACAAAAAAGCCCCACAAACAAAGCCAATGAATTGTAACGAAGACATTTGTTGTATCTCTGCTTTTGCTTTTGCTTTTGCTTTTATTTAAGCCAAATACTGAGCCATTTTCTGTGAGAACAACTAGTTGTTGCAAATATGACTATTGTGTTGGTGTGACTAAAAACTCAATTTCTTATAAATATGTATTACAATATGAGTTAAGATGTGAAGAGTGTAGAGGTGTAAGTTGAATTATATGTAAGAACAGCGCTTATACATTTTAAAGAAAAATTCCACATTAGCAGATAAAGTGCACTTTAACAGAAAATTTTTTGTTGGCTTTTCCGATCCGAGAAATCCGAGATATTCTGACAGCCAAAAGAGACATCTTATATATTAATACGTGAACATTAAAGTTTGTGGTACGCTTTTTTGGTATTAATTAAAACTCAAAATAAATGAAAATTATATCCTTCGAAAGGCTATGTTGCCCAGATGTGCAGAATGTGTATATAAATGATATATCCGATAGAGGGGGTTCCCAACCTTCTAAGAGAGAAATTAAATTTTTGAGCAAAAACCCGCTCTTTGATTAATATGAAATTTGGTTGCGGGAGAGTTTTTGAGTTGGTCGAATTTAAATTTTTTTTAAAAGTAACAATTTCTTAAAAAAATATAGTTTTATCCATTCGTCAATTGTAAAATTTGTAAAAAAATGTGTTTTGAATTCAAAATTTTGACTTTCCATGTGAATATCTTGGTCGGATTTTAACGGTTTTTCAATTTTTCTAATTTTTTCTAAAAGTTTGTTAAATTGTCTTTCAAACGTGTCAAAAATTAAAGCAAAGTTTTAACCAAAAGTATTTTTAATGAATTTTTTCAATATTGTCGTTAGTTATTTAGCGTGCGTTTCAACCAAATGCCAAGAGAGAGAAAAAAACTGTCTCAAATTGAATGTTCTAAATTCTGGAGCCAATATCTCCGCCATCTGTGAAGAGACTTTATTTATTTCTTTTTTGTATTTAATTCTTCAGTTAACCTAAAAAAATTTTTGAAAATAATACCTTTTTTTTTTTGTTTAAATTTAAATTATACCTTTTAAAAAAGACCATAAAATTTGATTTATTCTTAAAATATGGGGTATAAATGATTTTTGTAGTAAAAAACAAAAACTCAAAATTGTATTTTTGATTTTCTTTAAAAATTTTTACCGGATTTTAGGGGAATTTATTTTGCGTTGACACTAAATTAATAAACTGTCCGTGCCATCAAAAAATCAAGGTTACCCCCTATGATTTCTTTGACAAAATTAAATTTTTTTAAAATGTTGTTTTTCTGTTTTTGAAAAAAATAATATTATTAACAAATTTTTGTTTTTGAAAAAAATAGCTTCATACCTCCAATCACTTAAAAGTTATGGCCTCGAACTTATTTCAATCATCTCGCATATATATAATTATAAGTTGGCAATCAAAGAATTGGTCCAATTTCGACCCCAGGCGATACTAGTTTTTTTAAATTCTGTATTTTAGACGAAGAAATGACAGCACAACATAACATTGATTTTTATTTAAAAACCTTTTGTAAAATATATACAAAAATTTTTAATACAATATCTGTAACCATTTTTTCATAATTTTCTTAAAAACAAATACCCAAATATTTTACAACCATGAATATTAGTGTCCCAAAAGAAAAAATTTTTCGACTTTCTAGTTCCTCAAACTTTGTTTGAAAGCTTGTGTAGATAAGTTTTTTTTTTTGTGATTTTTTTTCAAAATTTTTTGGAAGAGATTAAGACATTACGATTTAAATCCACTTACAAATCAGATTTTTCGGTGATTTTCAATTTTCAAGCATAATTTGGTCAATAACAGACATTTTCTACATCTTTGAGCCATCATTTGGGAACAAATATTGTTCAAACTTTACTTAAAGTACATAAATCAGAAGTTCTTCATTTTGTCATTCATCATTTTTTGTCATTTTGGTGACTTGAATATTAAGTTATAAAAATATATAATATTAAATTTTAAATATTAAATTTTTTCGTTAAATTTCCTTACATTTTTTTGAATCGCAAGTGAACACTTTTGTGGATTAGTTTTAAATTTTATTCGTTTTCTTTATTAAATAGCAGATATGCCCTTTTTAAAAAACTTTGACGCTTAAAAAATTTCACAATATTTTTTTCATATAAAACAAAATTGCAAATTAAAAGTTTTGAGATAATAAAAGCATGTATTTTTTTGTACCTCTAAAGGGTGGAGCTTTATAACGGCAGGAGTAAAATTCATATTTTTTTTTTCAAATTGCATAAATTTGAAAAAATTTTTCGAATTGAAAAAATTGAAAAAATTGAATTGAAAAAAATTTAGAACAATTTTACATTTTGTTGGAATTTTAAAGTTTACGAAATTTTACAGTTATGAAACGGTTTTGAAAAAATTTTCGAAAATTTCACGAACTAATATATGTCACTGAAATGACCAAAAAATTGTCAAAACTTCTGATCTATGTTTATTAAAGTAAATTATGGACATCTTTTTTTCTAAATTATGGCTAAAAAATGTAGAAAATATATATTATTGACGAATCTTTGCTTGAAATTCGAAAAATCTCCGAAAAATCTTCGAAAAACCAATTTTTTGGAGAAAAACCGAATCGATCTCTTAACCTCTTAACCTCTTCTGAAAAATTTGAAAAAATTTCCAACAAAAAAACTTTACCCAATAAGATTTCAAAGAAACTTGAGCAGAAAAAATTATTATTTTTTTTGCACACCAATGAGTATAAGTCTCTTTAACCCTTATGTTGCACATTGGGTTTATCTGCAACTCACTACTTTTGTGTTATGACATAGAATATAAGCTTGCGTAAGCTTTTACTATAACTTTTTTAACTAATTTTATTAAATTTTTTTTTTTTTGCCTTTAAAATAGAGCTTCCGATATCACGGGAACACTTGTTATCCGTGATTAAAAAATTTTCCAAAATTCACAAACTCGAAGTACACGTGAATGCTAAAGCTAGTACTCTGTTCAGGTTCATGTGAAATTTTATTCGAATCTACATACAAAAACTATAACTGTGAAATAAGCGTGGAAGTTATCACAACATGTTCGTCCAAGTAGTACTCTGTTCAGCTGTGAAGTAAACTTGCAACATTTCTCTTTCAAAATTTTTTCCTATCATTGGGATTTTTATAGATTAAATGAACTCTTAGTGAAAAATGAGATGATTATATTTTAAAGGAGCATAGATTTAATGAGAAAAGTTATTGGAACTATTTTGACTTATAAAAGATGTATTAACTTTTCTCAGTATAGCATAGATTTACTGAGAAAAGTTAATAATAATAAATAATAAATATAAATAAATATTAATAATAATAAATAATAATAATAAATAATAATAATACAAATATATAAACAAAAGGTATCTTAAAGTAAAGACACTCAGTTTACGTCAATCCGTAAATCTGTGTACATGGGAAGACGTTCTTTTGCAACTTAGCATTCACACGGAGAGAAATTTGAGCTGAAAACAATCCAAACCAATTAATTTTGGGAGTGATTCTTAGCTAAGCCATAATATTATTGATATCATGCCCTAATGTGGATTGCAATCTAAGGAATTTTGGAATCAAAATATCAAAATATGTACAAAAACAATATTTTCAAAAAAAAAAAAAAAAAAAAAAAAAATCAAATACAATAAATATTAAAACGCCCAACAATTCGAACAGAACAATATAATTTTTTAATTTATTCTCTGCGCTTCTATACACTTTTATACTAACAGAAACAAAAACCAACTGAGAATTACATCGTTTGGTTGCTAACATTTTTGTAGAACATTTTAACCCTCCAACTCTTTAGAGTATTTGTCTTTTTTGTTAATTTATGAAATAACGATAAAAAAAGACCCACCGAAGGGTTAAATGTTCAACAAACATATTTGTCATAAAATTCTACTATAAGTCTCTGAATACACCAAAGCTCAAAATTTAACTTAAACGCCAGAAATAAGTGAAAACTTGCAATCTGTTTTAGGGTTGATTTCGAACTTATTCATAATTAGTGCTAAAATATTTCATAAAAAAGCTTTTAAGAGAACTAGTTTGTTTGAAAACATGTCTTACATAAAGTTTTAAAATGAAGTTTTAATGAAGTTAAATGCGTACACTTGTTGTTGCAGATGAAAAGAGATCAACTGCTGGTGTGTGTACTTGCTAAAGACAGAAAAGCTTTTTCATGCTTTCTGAACTACTACGAACTGAAGAAAGCTTGAGATTTTGGCACTTTCAAAGTAAATAAAAAAAAATTAGGTCTGCTCATAGACTTTGCTTGTAAAAACTTACAGAGAGAGAGAAAAATAAGTGTTATGAATAAAATTTTGCACAGAGAAAAGTAGGGGTTTTTAACTTCAAATTCAACTTTTTAAATTTCAAATTAAAGTTTCTCCATTTCAAATTCAACTTTATACACTTCAATTCAATTTTGTACAGTTCAAATTAAACTTTTTGCAAATCAAATTAAACTTTTTTTACTCCAAATTAAGCTGTAAAGGCTTGAATTTTAAATAGATTTTTGATTTGTAAAAACTTTTATTTTTGATTTATAAAATGTTAAATTTGATTTGGATGAAGTTAAATTTCAATAAAAAAAGGTTGAATTTGAAGTTAAAAACCTTCAGAACAAAAATTGCTTAACAGAAAAGTTGTAGAAACTTGTAAACAAACAGCTAATCGAACGACCATCAATTCTGAATAACTTCGAAATTAACACTTAAATAGATTGCTAGTTTTCCCTTTTTTTCTGGTGTTCAAGTTGAGTTTTGAGCTTTGGTGTATTCAGGGACTTATAGTAGAATATGACGAGAAATATTTTGGTGGCACATTTGTATACTCTATAGTCCTGTTTTATGTGACTTTTTGTGTCTTTTTGGTGACCGTGGCATGCAGGTTAAGTGTGTGGCTTAGCATAATCGGAGCCCGAGTTCGATCCCCAGTCGCGGCGAAAAGTTTTTTCAATAAAAAAAAATTTTGCTGAGCGGTCACCACCTCTCTGCAGACAATGGCCAAGCTCAGAGAGTTTGATCATAAGATAAGAGTTGATCATAAGATGCTTGGTCAAAGTGCTTTCAAGGGCTGAAATGGCCACACGGTTAAAAATTTTGGACTAGTTTTTTATCCAAACTTTGGTTTAAAGGAATTTTTAATCCTAAAAGTACTATTTTTTATTCCATATTTTAGTTTAATTGTTTTTAATCCGAAAAAGTTTAAGTTTAAGACTATTTTTGGACTACAAATTTGCATTAAGGTAGTATTTTCAGGAGAAAAAGTATTATGTTATTTATTTACTGCCTGCAAATTACAATCTAGCAGTGGCAGCGTCAGCATCAAAAGTAGTGAATGTGGAATTTTTCTTAGTAGGTTAATTATTTGCATGTTGGCAGTGAATTTAGAAATAAGGCTAACCACGGCAGTACTACTTCCTGCCACTGCTGCTATGTAAGTTTCACCATTGAACAACTGTATTCCTAAATAACAGCTGATCAATGCCACTGCCTCTGACGCTGCCACTGACGCATTGTAATTCAGGTATAAGATTGAAAACTACTACTACTACGAAATTTAAGCTAAATATAATTCTAAATGTTGTTAAAGCATCCGAAATTTATTTTTAATTAAATGAAACAAATTGTTTATTAAAATCTGAACCAAAATATTATTACATACATTATTACATTAAACAGTGCTTAAACCTTTGTGGTTTAAATAGTAATCCTTTTCGGATTACAATATTTTAAACTTTTTTGGACTAAAATCTAATCCTTTTTGGATTATAATATTTTAAACTTTCTGTGGATTAACAATTATTCCTTTTTGGATTTAGAAATTTTATACTTTTTGCGGATTAAAAATAAATCCTTTTTGGATTGAAAAATTTAAAACTTTTCATTGGATTAAAAAAAAATAATCTTTTTTTGGTCGTGTCCTATATGTAATACAAAAAAGTTTAAAATTTAGTCCAAGTTTTTTACCGTGCAATTAGTTTTTTTTATCCTTTTCGGATTACAATATTTTAAACTTTTTTGGACTAAAATCTAATCCTTTTTGGATTATAATATTTTAAACTTTCTGTGGATTAACAATTATTCCTTTTTGGATTAAGAAATTTTATACTTTTTGCGGATTAAAAATAAATAATTTTTGCATTGAAAAATTTAAAACTTTTCATTGGATTAAAAAAAAAAAATCTTTTTTTGGTCGTGTCCTATATGTAATCCAAAAAAGTTTGAAATTTAGTCCAAATTTTTTTACCGTGCAATTAGTTTTTGTTATCCTTTTCGGATTACAATATTTTATACTTTTTGAACTAAACTCTAATCCTTTTTGGATTATAATATTTTAAACTTTCTGTGGATTAACAATTATTCCTTTTTGGATTAAGAATTTTTAAACTTTTTGCGAATTAAAAATAAATCCTTTTTGGATTGAAAAATTTAAAATTTTTCATTGGATTAAAAAAAAATAATCTTTTTTTGGTCGTGTCCTATATGTAATACAAAAAAGTTTAAAATTTAGTCCAAGTTTTTTTACCGTGCAATTAGTTTTTTTATCCTTTTCGGATTACAATATTTTAAACTTTTTTGGACTAAAATCTAATCCTTTTTGGATTATAATATTTTAAACTTTCTGTGGATTAACAATTATTTCTTTTTGGATTAAGAAATTTTAAACTTTTTGCGGATTAAAAATAAATACTTTTTGGATTGAAAAATTTAAAACTTTTCATTGGATTAAAAAAAAATAATCTTTTTTTGGTCGTGTCCTATATGTAATACAAAAAAGTTTAAAATTTAGTCCAAGTTTTTTTTACCGTGCAATTAGTTTTTTTTTTTTTGTGCCTTTTTGACAAGGGAACAAAAATGACTCATACACTGAAGAGTTAGAAAGAGTGTTATTTCTGAAACAAATCATATAGCTTAAATGTTAGAGTTACATGGTTACCTATTACTATTCACCATAGGAATTTGCAAAAGGTGAAAATTTGAACACCACTAAAATAAAACTGAGATGTTAACTTTCAAAACTTATCGGCGTTTGTTTTTATTTTTATTAGTATTTTCATTTTTTTTTTTTTTTGTCCTCACTATCAGAATTCGTTGTTGGAACTTTGGTATTTTGAAAGAAATTTGAAAATTGACTTAGTTGCACGGTGTTATTAAAAAAATACGAGGCTTCACATAAAATAAAAACAAAATTAAGTCACAATATTTTATAAATTTTTTATGAAGTTTTGTTGTCGCTGAGATGCACATTAGAGTGGGTCGGCCTCCATACAAAAAAAAAAAAGTTTGAAAAAACCACCCTCTATTTTAAAGTTGACCTCGAGAGGATTCCGAAAACAAAAAAATTTTTTTTTTGCACCACCGGAAAAACAGCCAAAATGGTCTTTTTTGCATAACTTAAGCATTACATGTCAGATCTTAAAAAATTATATGTCGCTGAAAAGGACTTAACGAGCACTACATTTTTATTCTTGAGGTCATATTCAACTAGTAAAAGCCCCATTAGCCCGATTTATCCCCCTTAAATTTCTTTTTTTTTCCCCCATATAATTAAACTCTTTCACATTTATTTAATTTGTGTTCAAAAAATTATTTATCAAGTTTAAAAACAGAGAAGTTATAATAGTTCAAATATTTGATATAATCCTTTTTTTTATAAAAACTTTACTGTTAGTTTTGTCAACGAAGAAGCACATAATATAAACTGTAAATGAAACTGAAAAAATAATTTTTTGAACACAAATAAAACAAATTTGAAGGAGTTTAATCTTATGAGAAAAAAAAAATTTAAGGGGGATAAATCGGGCTAATGGGGCTTACTAGTTGAATATGACCTCAGAAGTAAAAATGTTCTAAGAAGCCATTGTAGTGCTCGTAAAGCCCTTTTCAACAACATATAATATTTTAAGATCTGACATGTAATGCTTAAGTTATAAAAAAAAGACCATTTGGCCGGTGGTCCAAAATAAAATTTTTTTGTTTTCGTAATCCTCTCGAGGTCAAGTCTCAAATAGGGGTGGTTTTTTCAAACTTTTTTTTTCGACTCACTCTAATGCACATGTTCCCAGTGTGTAGAGCAAAATATTTTATAGTTTTTTTTTTGAAGAAATTTTTTTGTCGCTGTTCCCAGTGTGCAAAACACGTAATAATAGACATGTTTGCCGAAAAATGGCTCGGCCACGCACTGAGCGATGAGCGACAGAGCGAGCAATTTTCAATTTTTTCCACGTTTAATTTCCTGAATATCTATCTGTTCATATGGAAAAAATTCAAAATCGCTTGCTCAGACGCTCATCACTCAGTGCGTGGCCAGCCCTTAAGGGTTTAGATAACTTGTGTTCGTAATGAACTCTTTGGGGCTCTGTTACCCAGACTAATGGGTTCGCAACTACTGCACTGCCTGCTCATGAGCTATTGTGTTTGCATTTATGTTTTATGTGCATATATTTATTTTTTTATGTGGGCATATATGTCCGTTTGTTTGTTTATGTATTTGTGTGTTTTTATGCTAATATAAAATATATATCACTTAGTTGCTGACTTGCAGCAACTCTGTTTGTATTGCTGTGCCAGGTTGTCGGTCTGTTGGCTTCCAACTGTTGTCTACTAATGCAGCAGCAACAGCAGCAGCAGCTACAACAATAAACATTTTTGCCTAATTGAATTTCAATTGTTATTGTATAAATGTGTGTGTGTGAATTGTGATTTTGTTGTGTTGTTGATAAGATTGCAAAAAGAAGGAAAATATATATATCTTTACATACCTAATGTTTGTGCATGTAGTTGAAGTAGTTGTTGTTGTTGTTGAGTCTGCTGCGCAGCATGAAATGTTAAGCTTGTTGTTCTTGAATGTATGCTAGTTGCTGTTGTTTTTATTGCATTATTTGCTGCTGCTGTTGTTGTTGTTGTTGTTGTTGTTGTTGTTGTTGCTGCTGTTGTCGTCAACGTCATTGTTGGCATTGCTGTTAACAACAGCAATATGGTTGGTAGTAGCAGTATTGATGATGCTGTTGTTGTAGCTATCGGTGTTGTGATAGTTGCTGTTGTTATTGTTGTTGTTAATGCTACTGTTGTTGTTAATCCATTTGTTAAGCACATTATGTTGCTGTTGTTATTGTTATGAATGCTTGCTGCTATTGATTCTTGCTATAAATGTTTGTGTTGCATTGATAATCTGTAAGCTTTTATAAGTAGTTGTTGTTGTTATTTATGTTGGAATGTGTTTGTTGTTGTCGTTTTTGTTGTATTTGCTGTTATGTATTATTATTGGTTTTTGCGTGTATCATGATTTCTTGTTATAATCTTCTTTAAGTTATTATTATTTGCTGTTTGTTATTTCATGTCTTTCTTTTGTTGCTACTTTCAATACTGGACTTATTGTTGTTGTTTGTTGCAGTTGTTTTTGTTATTGTCTTACTTACACTTACACTATTCTAATGCACAATTGTTGTTGTTAAATTAACTTGCATTTTATTGGTTTTTTGCAAATCTTGTTGATTTTGTTTGAGTTTGAAATTTTCGTTATGATTTAAATTAGAATTAACTGAATACAAACATTTTTCTCTATTATTATTATTATTATTATTCTATTTAATTTTGTTGCTTTTTCCAACAAAATATTCACTTATGAGCATATCGAAAATTACTTGTTGTTTTGCTCTGCTGGTTTTTACTGCATTTTGTTGTTGAAAATGCTAGTTAGGTTGTTTTTAATTTTGTTGTTGTTGCGTTTATTTCAGTTTTCCCTGTTGTTATTTTTATTTTTTGTAGTCATAACAAAATCAATTAATTTACATGAATTGCAAAAATTACATGCAAACTTATATGTTGCAGCTTTTGTGTTTGTTCTTGTTTTTTTTTTATTATTATTGTATCGTCAAAATTTTAGTGCTGCTCATGTGTTAATTGCTGAACTCCGAGCTCCATTTTACTGAAAATATAAATAATTGGAATTTAATAAGATTTTAAGACAAATCTTTTAAGACAAAAGTGAAGTTATTTTGTTTGTATATATTTGAGTTTCTTCAAAGTAATCTTTACAATAACTAGCTTTTGAGTCTGTATAATTTCAATTTCAGAAAAATTAACATATTAAGGAATACATCAAAAATAGCACATATATAAGATTTATGTACGAACCAATCTTTGTTTTTAATTTCGTTTAAAAGATAGCTATTTTTGGAAGTATGTGGAATTATAATAAATCAAAAATTAAATTTAAAAATTTTTTTGTTGTTACGACTTTTTACATTTTAGATGAAGATATATAAATAATTTAAAGTTAACAGCTTAAAAAACTTATGGGTAAAACAAAAATGATGTTGTTGAAGATTTATATTCTTCACTCTCACACATCTGGCTTGCGCCAGGGCTTTAACAGTTCTTGGTAAACGATGTTTTCCTTTTAATTTTTTTTTTAAATAACTGATTGCTCTTTAATTGATATCTATTGCTTATCTTTATCTATACAATTATATAATATTGAGTTGGAAATATTTTGTGTGAAGTAAACTCCAAAATTACTTGGCCGATTTTTTTGAAAAAAATTTTAAAATATCGTATTTATGCTACAAAAGGACATAAGCGAAGTTTTTTTAACAAAATTTAACAATTAATCACTTTAATTAGATAAATTTGAAAGCATCATAGATTTTGCTTAGATGAGTTCTTTAAGAAAATTAAATAATTAACATCTTTAATTAGAGTGTTAAGAGTTTTAAAAATGATCCTCGATGCCATGCATTGCTTGGTCATATTCATTTCACACGTTCATGTTGCAAGAGTTTTAAAAAGCTTTCTCTTCTGACACAAAACGAGCAGATGATGAACTCTGTTAGCGTCGATCAAGGCAAAAATAAAAAACTCAACAAGAGAAGACTTTTTTTTTATTTTGTTCGTCATGATTTGTCTTCAGGGGATTCACTTACCACTTTCAGCGTGCTTAAAATTTTTTTTAAAGCAAGTTTTTCGCTCTATTTCTTTCTCTTCATACTCATTCAAAGAGTAACAAAAAGGTCTTGGCGCTCTTTGACGTGATGAAAAATAAAGCTATGATTTTAAGCCTGTTTTTCGAACTTGACGGAGTCTATTTTTTAAAATTGAACATATGTGCATCTCCCAAAAAATGTCCACCAAAAGTGAAGAAAAACATTAAAATAAAGCACTCTAACAGCTTTTAACTTTATTTTTTTCTTATTTTGATTAGTATTACTGCTATGTAACTTGAATTTAACTTATAATGATGTATTTTTATAAAAATTTATAATGAACACTTTACTGTATTTTACTACTGTTGGAAAAATTTGTCGCATCCATGATGTCGCGTTCGTATTTGTGCTATATATATTTAAAAATAGGGAAGAGATAATTCTAATATTTCATAAGTCTACGAAGAATAGTTATCCTCAAAATTAGCTAAACAAAGTTCTCAAAATTAGCTAAATTTTGCATATTTCTATACGAGCTTAAAAGTACTTCTATTTTTTGTCGCGTCTTTTCCATTGAATGATTGCTTATTACTTTGTACTAATTTGTACTAAATCTCGCCAATATTTTTATAAAATGTAGCACTCTTTCATCGCGTTAGAACAGTTAAAATACTTATCGGCTCATTTTGTTACCTTCTTGTTTTTCGAGTAATTAAAACCGTACGAATGTCGCGTCCGTGCCACTGGGAGATGCCCATATGCCTTTAGTATTCTCGTGCACTTCTAGCTTTCTAGCTCGCACCCTAGCTCTTTTAATTACATACACTCGGAAAAAAAACACATATCTTTCTGCATTAAAAAATTTCTCTATTTTCGATAATAACCATTGTCTCTTTTTCAAATGAAATTTTCTTCAAATTTTCCAAGAAATATTTTTTCACTTGTGGAAAATGGAAATATTTCTATGTCTCTGATAATGATAAGTATTTTTCTCGCACAAAAAAATCCTCATTTAAAGAGAAAAATTTATTGAAAATGAAAAATTTTTCTTATATTTTAATAAAAAATTCACTATCAGAAATATAAAAAAAAAAAAAACAAATTGGCCATTTCAGTTCTTGAAAGGACTTTGATCGAGCTTCTAATGATCAATTGTATTGTGTGTGTTAATAAATGTTTGCACACATTTGAGCGAAAACTGGGCCTGCATATTTTATGCCGACACCGAACGGCTAAAGTTAATGTTCTCAAGAAGCTTTACATGGCATTATTTACTCTCTGAGTTTTGCCATTTTCTGCAGAGAGGTGGTGACCGATCAGAAAAATTTTTATTGAAAAAACTTTTGCCGCGGCTGTGAATCAAACTCGGCTCCTAGCATGCTAAGCCACACACTTAACCTGCATGCTTCAGTTACTACAATGAAAAATATATTCTTCAATAAAACAAATCTTTTCTAAAAAATAAAAAATGTCTTTTTCTCTAAAAACGAGACATTTTTATATATATTTTTCTCTCTGTCATAGAAGCTTTTTATCAGTTTTAGGGAATTTTTAGGATCACAGAAAAGCATTCTCTGAAGCAAAGTCTATACCATTTTTCTCTTATGATGATGTCTTTTTTATCATATTCCGAGCACCTTTATTCTAAGTGTGGTTAATATTGTATTTATAATGTAGTATATTATTGAATGTGATGGTATACAACTGAACAACGCCAAACGTTGCGGTACTGAATTGTCAAAAAAAAAACAAAACTCGTACTAGCAAAAAGAAAAAATCCATGTCTTACTCCTTCTACTTAACATTTCGGCAAAAATGCTTGACCGATTTTTATGTCTGTAGTCTTCATTTTTTTTTTCTTATGAGTTTCTCTAAACAAATCATTAAAAGTGCCGAACAACTTGTTTTGAAATTTAAAACGCGTTTTTCTCGAAAGAGGTTTTTTAAAACCGGGGTACAAGATTACGTTATAACTTTTACCGATACCGTTTAACTTCAAAATTGCTGAATAAATAAAAAGATATTTTTTTGAGGAGCTCACTTCACATTTTTTTTTTTAAAATCCTCATAAAATTTTGACGGCTACTTTTGTTCTAAAATTGTAGGCCCATTTTTTAAGTTTAATATTGCTTAGCCACCATTTGTTTCATATTCTTTTTTTTAACTCTAAGTCAGCCCCTCATATTAGGTTTAAACTCAAGCCAAACACTAGATATCCCGCACACCTCTTTTTTTTCTGCTGTTTTTTTAACTGCTTTATTAAGGCACTTGTGATGCGGAAGTGCTGTCACGAAAAAAAAAAAAAAACAAATATTTTATAAAATTACCAAAAAGTTTCGTCAAGATCAAAGAATCTTTTTTTTGGAATTCGTTTTTGAACTTTACTAAATTTTGAATATTTTTCAGAATTTCGTGAGCGTGCGTGATTAGAAGAAACCACATCGTGAGCGTGCGTTATCGTGATTAAAAATCACTCACGCGCCCATCTCTAATAAAAAATAAAACAACAAGAAATGGTTTGGTTGAAAATCGAACCAGTGTCTCTCGATTCATCAAATCAACTCGAAAACCGCTTAACCCACTAAGCCACGGAATAAAATTTTTCGTGAGTACTAATTGTGTACTTCAGTGTTTACGCAATTTAAAAACTTAACCGATAGGAGTTTAAAGTTTAAATTTTAAACCCATGCTGGACTAAAACTTAGTTTAGTATTTGACATAGTTTAAATTTTAAACCCATGAGGGACTTGAACTTACGTTTAGTAATTTGGCATGATTTCAATTTTGATAGAATTTCAGTTTCGTCATATTTACAGAACAGGATTGAGTTAAATTTAGTCCGAGATTTTTAACCGTGTGAAATAAAATTAAAGCCATATAAACGATTAGAGTTGGGTGGTGAAGACGGTCACATCCCTTCCTTAAAATCCATTATAAGCCTAGTGAAGTTTGGATATGACCACAGAACTGATAAAATATTTCTAAATTTGAAAATATGTTCGCCAATAAAACTTGGCTGAAAAAAAAATAAATGCACGCTAATGAGATATAGAAGTAAAGAAACTTTAGCCACAAGTAACAGCTTTTTGACTTTTTGTAGATTTTGCTTGTAAACAAACAATAAAATATGCCATTATTTTGAAATTTATGAATTATAAATTGATGGTCAAAATCACATTGAAGAGAACTTAAATACTTATGGAGCCACTTTAAAATAATGGCTTTCAAGCTTTAGCCAAAATTGTGCAACATTTTCAAGCTAATCACTGTTTTGCACAATCCTTGTTGAACAACAGTTTCAATTTCTGCTGCTGGTTAGTTCAATTAATGTGTTATTTTTTTACTTCCGGCACACTTTGTGTGCGAATATCATGGTTTTGGCAACTGCTGTCAGCAGCTCTCGAAAACTGTTGTAAATAACATTAAAATATCTTAACTTGAAGGCTTAACGACTTCTCTGACTAAACGGGCCAAACATAAATGAATCCATCAATCATTGAACTTTGCCAATTACAACAACAAACAAATAGCATTAAAAGCAAAATAAATTCAATAACAATACGTTGCCATTTGAGCATCAAGCATGCATGAATAGAGCATAACTCTGGGCATCATGTTGACGTTGAGCCTACAACATGGCGTTTAGTCAGTAATAACAGAAAATTTTGCCCAACGAGCAATAAAATATTTATTAAATAATTTAAAGAGATAAACGTGCAAATTTTTGGCGATTCCATCTAAACTGTTTAATATTGATGGACATATATTAATTATTAAGCATTTGACATGCGCCGTAACTATGCCTGTTTCTATGTGTTTTTGGTTTGTGTATGTATGTTTGTATGTTAACGGATATAATTAAATATGTTAACAGCAGAGTAATCAAGGCTACAAAAAAAAAAAAATTGCTGACAGCACTTGAACTATTTAGCTGTCAACGCTAACAATAAATATAACAACAACTACAACAACTGCCTATGCCAACAAGATAGTAATAAAAATAATAATTACAACCAAAAGCTATGGGCGTGTGTGTGTGTGTGTGTGCATGTTTTAGAACGGCAATTAGTTGCGGCAAATCCATCAAATAATAAATGTTTGCGGATAAATTTTGAATAATTGCTGATTTATTGTTGGCAGAATTGAAGTGACAGCTTGTGTTAAGCTTGTGGTCTGTTTGTCTGTATTAAATTTATATAACATTGTTGGTTTATTTTTTGTGGTTTTTGTGCATATGATGTGAAAAAAATAAACATCAATACCAGCATAAGTTTCATAGGAAGATAAACTGATTTTTTATTCCACGGGCTATGGTATTGTTGTTAAGTTTTTTGCTCCAATCCGTCTTCCATGTTGATAACATGCACTATTATTACAGTGATCATTCCTTCTGTATTATACAAAACAGTTCTTTATTTGGATTTGTTTAGTATCTCAATATATAAAATACAAGCGTCAGGCTCCGCACCTCATATCGCTCAAACTATTTCTCTCTATAACATGGCTTTTCAAACTTTTTGAATTTTACTATCCAAAAAAATGTGCAGCCTGAAAGTATGCACACGAAATTTGTTTGTATTTAGTTAAATCCAACTCATCGTAGAACGGGTTTTTATACAAGTTTTGAAATAAATGAACAGAATTTTAAATTATTTATTTATTGATATCATTTTGACATACATATTCATATCATTTTGGTCTTTTCTGAGGTAGAATTCAATTCTTAAATATAAATAAAAGATGCAAAAATCTGTTTTAAACATGAGACAAAACATTCGCGGCAGAGAAAACAGACCTTTTTTAAAAATTCATAACTCAGTCAAAAACAAACATTTTTCCAAAATGTTTTAATATTGTAAAGAATTGAACAAATTACAACAAAAAAAAGTTAAAAAAAATGTATTTTTCACTCCAACATGGTTTATAGAGCTCCAAACTGACGGCAGAGAAAAAAACGGGGTCTCGTGGTTGCAGCACTGGGAGTCGCAAAAACTGTCCGATCTGGAAATAAAATGAATTTTTCAAATCTTAACACAATTGGTTATCGTATGACACAAGCTTTTTTTAAATTTTTTATAAATGTTTGGTGATGTTCCAAATTTAAAAGTGTGTATTTTCGTAAAAAATATTGACTTTAAAAATTCATAACAAATCGAAAAAAAAAATTTACAAAAAAGCTCGTGTCATTCGATGGCGAATAAAGTTTAAAAAAAAAGAATGTCGTCAAAAAATGAACCCGCTAGTGCCTCAACCAGTACGAAAAACATGGTTTCGAGATAAACGCGTTCAAAGTTTGTGAACAAAGAAAAATGCAAGGAAAAATTAAAATCTTACTAATCCGGCTGTAACTTTTGAAATCGTAAGAATTTTTGCATGAAATTTTTTTTTCTTAGAATCATAAAAATATTATAAAATACAAAATTAGTATTAGTTAAATACTAATATAAAATACAATTATAAAAAAA
Organism: Tetanocera ferruginea; assembly: GCA_958299015.1. Lineage (NCBI taxonomy): Eukaryota > Metazoa > Arthropoda > Insecta > Diptera > Sciomyzidae > Tetanocera > Tetanocera ferruginea. The sequence goes on from OY282641.1 coordinate 155,738,084, forward strand.
GTCTATTAAAAAAAACGGCCAATGTCATGTCCACCGTTAAGCTAGTATAGAAGCCCGTCCTACGACTTTTCCCATTTAAAATAATTAAGTTGCAGACGTTATGACAACAATTTTAGATTCACCTCGATTGTTTCAAAGTAGCAGTCATCGTCAATATGTCGTTTCTGATTAATATAAAATACATTTTGTGTGCATACTTTCAGGCTGACAATTTTTTCGTGTATTAAAAGCAAGAATGAACAGTTTGAGCGTTATTAGGTGCGTAGCCAGGCTGAACAGTATACCGTCTCGCCTTTTAGGCAAAAATTTATTTTTAAAAATTTATTTATAAAAAAATTTATTTTTTGGAAACTTTCTTTCAATAATGCTTTAGATTAGCTGTTGTGAAATTTATTTTTTCGATAAGATATACTGTACAAGTTCTAGTTCAGTTGTTGAATATAACTTACGAAGCACTGTACTGTAGTAGCAAGGCATAATTATGTAGAGTTTTATGTACAGTAGTTAAGAAAAATGACGCTAATCTTCATGCCCTAAGATTTTCAATGCATAGTTTTAGAAGAGGTTCAGATTGAGGCTGAACAGAACTTAAATGGCTTAGCAATGAACAATTATGAACGAAACAGGTTCTAGTTTAGGCTGAACAGGTTTTAAAAAGCATCTTAATATATAAAAGACAAGCGTCCTGCTTCATGCTCTATATCGTAAAACATGTTCAGCCTGTACCAGAACCTGTTGTAAAATTATCCATTTGAAATTTTTGTACTTACTAAACCTTTTGCTCTATATCGTAAAACCTGTTTAGCCTGGACCAGAATCTGTTGTAAAATTATCTATTTGAAATCTTTGTACGTACTATACTTTTTAAAACCTGTTCAGACTGAACCAGAACCTGTTGTAAAATTATCCATTTGAAATGTTTGTACTTACTAAACCTTTTAAAACCTGTTCAGAAAGGACCAGAACCTGTTATTAAATTATGTATTGGAAATCTTTGTACTTGAAGACTATCGTCATTTTCCTCAACTACTATACATCAAACATCATGTCTTCCTATTGCAGTGCTTCTTAATTAACAGAACCAGAACCTATTGGGTCTGCATAAACTGAACAGCAATTATTACATTCAGTGACGTTGGTGTCAATTGGAATTGCTAGAATTAAATCACAATGTTCGGTCTTCTGATCCAAGTTTTAGCGATTGGCTATTCAAGTTAGGAAATGAAGATGAAGATATCATAGAAATTCCCGATCATTTTGTTTGTAAAGGTTCGCTTATTAACACTTTCAATGGCTTGTCTAGAATAATCGTGGATACGGGCATTAAATCAAAAATCTAACTAAGTTAAAAGTTATATATCTCCCTAATATTATTTTTGTCATGTTGGCACAACTTCATTTCATAGTACCAACGTATTTGATTTTAGAAAAGACGTTGGAAAATGAAAAAAAAATTTTTCCGAAGTGTCCAATATAATGGACAAATCCATTGAAAGGGTTAAAAAGATTTCTGGCGATACTTTGAGTCCGAATAACATCAACCGTTATTCCAAAATTGCTATCCTGTGCCCAAAAAACTCCGATGTGAACGAAGTCAACGAGCAAGTTCTAAATATTGTAGTTGGTGACCAAGTGAGAGATCTGAGCACGGATTAAATTAGAGACAGTGATGATAACGATAAAAAAAATTACCCTGCCGAGTTTTTGAATGAAATTTAACCTTCAAGAATGCCACTGCATAAGTTAAACCTCAAAATTGGAAGTATTATAATACTTCTTCGAAATTTCAATACCAAAAGAGATTCTGTAATGGAAGGTGGTTAGTTTTGAAAAACCTAAAAACTTAAAAACTTTCACTCTCCGGAAGCGACAATTTCCAATTAAACTGACATTTTCAATGACCATAAATAAATTGCAAGATTAAATATTGCAATAAGTAGGAGTTTTTCTAAAAGAACTGTTATTTAGTCATGGGCAGTTTTAGCGGGCTGATGATGTAAAACTAAGCATTATAGATGGCAAGGGACAAGGTTAGTTGGTTAAAATTCTAAGAATTTTTTTTACTAGAAATGTTGTATATAAGTAAGTTTTATAAAAATAATTTAATAAACATGTTTTCAAATAAAAACCTTTGTATATAAATCCTTTCCGTCGTAGGACGGGCTTTTACACTAGTAGCAGTAATAATTATGAACAGTTAATGTGATTTAAGGCACGTAGCACGACGCTTTTTTTATATATTAAGATATTTCGGAATTCAGCATTTTCGAATATATTCTTATATAATATTCGTAAAGTTTTTTTTTAAAATTTAAGATGTTTTTTTTCTTTTTTCTGGAAGGCATATTCGAAATTTATTTTTGTAGTTTTTAACCCGCAATTAGGGGTATAGAACGAATTTTTGGTCATATCTTCGGCATTGAACTTGAACTCGGTTGAATTTGAAAATTTGGTTAATTTTTAACTTTAAAATTTTGAATTTTATTTGTAAAAAGTTTTTTGAAACTATAAAAAGTGTTTTGTGAGCATTTAAAAGTTTAATTTGAAATAAAAAAAGTTGAATTTGAAATGGCAAAAGTTTAATTTGAAATGTATATCGATGTTTTTTCTCGAGGAAATTTTGTTCGAGGAAATTTGTTTTGCTCCAAAAGTCATTGAGCGCAACTAACCCGTTCTGGTACTATACTAACCAGATCTCATAATCACATTTTCAAAAGAAAAATCAAATATGTATGATGCTTTCAAAACATTTCTCTAAGCACAACAACAGACTTACTTAAAAATTAATAACTTGTCAGTAATGATTGTATTGTATAAATCAGGGACAGAAAATAACTGCTATTTTACAATTTTTAAATGAAAAAGACACAATGAAAAAATTGTCGAAGGACTTTTTCAAATATACCATTATGTTACAAATGGCCTCAGCTTCACGAATATTAAGTGTCTTTTAAATTTTGAACTGATTCTATAAAAGTTAAAAATTAACTGTTATTTTTTACCTTTTATTTTTTCGGACAAAAAAAAGGGTTAATTTTAACTTTTAATTTTATCGGTCAAAAATAATAGTTATTTTGGGACTTTTATTTTTTTCGGTCAAAAATATCAGGCACTTTGTATTTTTTTAAAGGACTCTTGACCAATTATAATTGATACCATTGATACCATATGTAAATTGTGCGCACCGACAAGACAAAAATAATGATATCAATAGTTCTTTAGTCGGTAAAACAGCCTTTGAAAAAAATACAAATTGCCTGATATTTTTGACCGAAAAAATAAAAGGCAGAAAATAACTGTTATTTTTGACCGATAAAATAAAATTCAAAAGTAACTGTTATAATTGCCCGAAAAAATATAAGGCACACAAAAACTTTTTTTTTTCTGTCGGAAAAAATAAGAGTTAAAAAATAACAGTTAATTTTTGACTTTTTTGATAAAAACCATAACCGGTACGATCCCTGGTATAAATTATTATAGTTTTGCATGCATATATATTTGATTTTTTTCACTTAAATTTTGAATAATTCATGTTAACCTTGTATTTTTTTATGGCATTTATAAAATTTCTTATTAGTTCATGTATCTTGTGCACACACTTTATGAACTTTAAATACTAGGCTTATGAAATATTCATATTCTCGTATTTTTTTTTTCTTTTGTATATTTTGTGCATTGATATTATGAATGTGACTCATCTTATTGGTTACTGAACTAAACTGGTTCATGAATTCGATTCATGGAGATCATGTTAAAATTCATAACACAGTGCAACTCATAATTTTGGAACTCAGGTTTATTAATCGCTCTTGAAAGTACTTGCCAAAACTGGAAATTCTGCGTCATTACTTTTGCCTACTAACGATCAAATAAAAGATTTACAATGTCATGCATTTTGAGTTAAATACGCACTTGGCTAACATGGCGTATGAGTAACAAAAATCTGATAAACCTGAATATGGAATTTTGACAAAACATTTGTTCACCAACAGTTGGGTAACGTTCTTGAAAACATTAAACGGTCAAATGTTCAACATATAAATACAACACCTACTACCTTAACCTAACTTTTACCTCGTCAATATGAGCAAAAGACAAAGAAATTAAATTTCCTGCTACTCAATTTTAATTTCAGATTAAAAAAATTCGAATTTGAATTTTTCTTCAAATTTCATGTATTCACAAAGTATTTTTTTTTTTTTTAATCTAACGCCAAAAATAATGTTTGACCAAAAAATTCATGCGAGCATTCCTAATCGTATAACCAAGTATCTCAATTAAATTATAACTAACTAAATTTTTCATTTTTTTTTTTTTCAATTATTCCAAAAGTTCACTGAAATTCCTTTTAAATGTAATAACAATACTTTTTAAACTTTCTTCAAAAGCGCAAAAATAAAATTAATAACTTTTAAATTTATTTTTAATACACTCAGGTGCGTGCTATGCTCTTAACAAGCCATCAAATCATGGAAAATGTCTAGCAAAACACTTTATCACCTACACAAAAAGCCATAAAATCACTTCAACCTGTTAAGCTTGTTCATAATTTGCTCAAATTGCAACAAATTTACGGCGAAATTTCATCAAACTTCATCTTCGTGCAAAAATAATGGGTATCTTGAAGTCTGAACGTTTGCTTTTTACCGTCTCATACATTAACATACTTTATATTATGTATAAGTAGTACAACAACTCAACAACATCTTGTATATGTATATTAGTTGTATTTTAATTTCAGCGAGTACTAATTTTTTTAATACTCGTTACAGCTTGTTTTGTAGCATGCATATTAACCGTTATTAACAGCATTGAATATTCACATGAAAAGTTCATAAAAGTTGTTGTTGTCATTGAATGGTTTTTTTTCTTCTGCGAGCTAAAACATAATAAACATAATCATCATATTGATGATGACTCATCAACGTCGTCATAATTTCCGCAAAGTTGTAAAAGTCTCTTATGTGAGATGCTTAAACTTTGATGTTACAAAACAATTTTAATGTTATACTTTTGATGATTTTTTTTTTTTTGTCTAAATTAAACTGAAAACACTCGAGAATTTTTGCATGCTGCACATTTCCTCAGAAATTTGGTTAATATCACAAAAAGAAATATGCCTTAACAAGAAACTTGAAAAATCGTTACATTTATTGAAATACGATTTTGAGCTAAACGAAAAGCCCAGCGCAGTCAATGGTTTTGAATTAAATTTCAATTAAGTACTTGAGACTGACTTTGTTTTAGAACTAAATGAATTGAAATGAAACAAAAATCTTGTTACAAAGAGATTTCTAACAAAACACCATTTAATTATTGTTATTGTAAAGAAATATCACGCACTTTAAATGTACTTTGATCTCAATTAAAACGAATTTCCAGGCCTTTTTTTGGTTTTGTTTTTTTATTTTTTTTTTGTTTTTGATTTTTAGCGAAATCAAATAGAATTACAGTTTAGCTTAGCAGTTTAGCTTTACAATAATGTAACAGTACAATTTATTCTAGTTTAAATGTGATATTTTTCTCTTTACGGACTACAGATATGATGTCTGGTATGTGATACAGGTATGTTGAAGATTATAATCAAAGTACCGTATAAATATAAAACATTGAGGTTTCTTATTGTATTTGCATTTTGGCCCTCTGTAGCCCGAATTTAATAATTTCAAAAATGAATTTCTAGAATTTTGTGAATAACACAATTTCAAATTTTATTCAATATTACAGTCTTTTATAAATTAATATAATTGGAAGACAGTGGAAAAAATTATATGCGAATTTGCGATTTAAAAGTTAACGTTAAGTTAAGTTAAGTTTGTTTGACAGTTTGACAGTTGACTTAGTTGAAAAGAAGGTTAAGCGAATGTTCTTTTCATTGGTGTCACTTTCGTCTCTGTCTCATCTATAGTTTAAAATAAAGTGAATGCCCCGATTTTACAAGAAACCGGGTGGTGGCTATATCTCAAGCTGAGCAAATGGCCTTTCCACGGGTGCCATTTTCGTCTCTCTCCGATGTATAGTTTGCGAGCTAAACTAAAATGAGTAGTGGAATGTATATAATTTATCATAATAATTTGCATTGAAAACAAAAACATCAATTTATCCGGCACGAAACCTGGTTCATTTCTTAAATAAAAAATAGATTGTTAATTTAGCATATTTCGTTCTGTTACTTTCTACTTGACGCAATAAACGAAGTTTTCTCTGTTAGATGCATACATCATGTCTGCCGAATAGATAGCGCCATCTAGTGTGTAATAGCATAAAACGAAATATGATGCAAGCCATTTTTTTCATAAGAGTTAAATCTAATCGAATCAACTTCTTAACATGGAGTAGAGAACAAATGCTGCTCATCAGTTTGTACAAAACAAAAACAACTCTTGCAAAAACAACGAAACAAAATCAAAGAAAGCAGCAGGCATGGCATAAGCAGCTGATGATTGATTTTCTTATATAAACACATGCTTTTTTCATCTTATATTTTACTATTTTGTAACTTTAATATAATAGTGACAAAATCCAAAATAAGATATTCATTCAGCGCAGAATATATCTGATATTTTAGTGTATATATTATCTTTGAACGATTAGTATTAAAGGCTGTGGGTATACTCTAAAGTATTCGTCAAAAAAGTTTCATGGCCTTGAAAAAATTTGTTAAAACGAGCAGCGCAAACCACGCTGTAATTTTACGTCAAAAAAAAAGGATGAGCATTTTTTCAGTTATTTCATGTAGGTACAATCACAACGGGAATAATATTTTTCGCTTCTGAAATATTTTGTACACTCAACAGAAAACATGTTTTAACAAAAAAATAAGTGTGTGGCCGCCATGCACGGTATAAGTGAAACTTTAAACCAAAAAAAGTAGAAAGTTTTTTAATTTAGTATTACTAAAAAAGTTTCATTTCATATAAAGCCATGAGAAGATTAAATTTATTTTAAAAGAGCGAAGTGCTGATTTTCAAGGTCATATGTCATCAAAGACAGGAAACAGTAGAGGTAAGACTTCCCATTTCAGCGTTTCAAGGTATGTTTTGACCAACTGCGTAACATGTGGCCGAGCGTTGTCATGTTACAAAATTACCTTGTTGTGCCTTTGATCGCACTCTGGACGTTTTTGCTTCAATGCTCGGTTCAAATGCATCAATAAAGTTCAGCAGAGTTGCCCTGAAATGGGTTTATCGTAATGAATCCATTTCTCTCCATGGAATTCATAAAAGTGCCAATGTCCCGCCTGTGACCTCTGATAATTCCATTGCATCCAATTGGTCTAAATGATTCATGGAATCCATAAAAGTGTCAATGTCCGCTCTGTGACCTCAGATAATCTTATCGCATCCGATTGACATTGAATCATACTGGTTTAAAAATTCCAGCTAACGTTCCACGGGTTTAAAGCATAACGTATTTAGTTGAAAATTCCACCTTCAAAAAGTACGGTCTAAAAGTTGTTTAATTCATCTGTTAGTTCGGACTCAAACCATTATTGATAATTTTTTCTTTCGAATTTATTAGGTGTTTCGAACACCTAATTTCAATTAAATTCGCCTTAATTCGCCGCCGTTTCAATCGTTTCATCGGTTTAACTACCCGTTTCGTTCGCCGTATGTTGTATACGCGGCTAAAGAAGTTTCACTTCAAAAAATTGTTCATGAAATTTTGGTTTGTAAAAGATTTGCAAGTTTGCCTAAAATTTTTTTCAGTGTGCCAATTTTTTTTCAAGTGTAAAACAAAAATATAATTTTGAATCCAAATCAGAAACTCAAAAATTAATAGAAATCTTTATGTTTTAAGATTATTTTAAGATATAATATTATTATTTTATTAACAAAATGGCGGCGTTTTTCAAAAATTGGCAATTTTTAGGGCCAAAATTTGCCGAAAACTCTAAAACTATATCACCGATCTGTCTGTCAGTAGTTCATTTCATGCTTTAACAAGTATTGAGAACATATTAAAATTTCAGAACGATCGGTCGAGTTGTTTGTTTAAAGGGCACGCCCGCCATGCCCTTTTAATTTTTTTTTTTATTAAAAAGTTTTATTAAAACTATTAAAATTTTTTTACCTATTTTGTTATTTTGTAATTTTCCAAATGATATTTTATTTTTTATTTATTTTTTTTTTTTTTAAATTAACTTTTTTGTATTTTAGTTAATATTCTTATGCTTCTAAGATTTCATGGAAAAATTCCTAACGGTTCAAAAGTTACAGCCGGATTAGTGAGAGCGCATTTTTATTTTTCTTTGCATTTTTCTCTGTTCACAAACTTTGAACGCGTTTATCTCGAAACCATGGTTTTCGTACTGGTTGCGGCACTAGCGGGTTCATTTTGTGCAAATTTTTTTTTTTCATTTTTTTAAACTTGATACGCTTTCGTATGACTCGAGCTTTTTTAAAATTTTTTCGATTTTTTATGAATTTTTAAAGTCAATATTTTTTTCGAAAAAACACACGTTTAAATTTGAAACATCACTAAAAATTTACAAAAAAATTTAAAAGAAAAGCTTCTATCATACGATAAACAATTTTGTTAAGATTTAAAAAAGTCATTACTTTTTCCAGATGGGACAGTTTTTGCGACTCCCAGCGCTGCAACCACGAGGCCCCGTTTTTTTCTCTGCCGCCAGTTTGGAGCTCTATAAAACCATGTTGGAGTGAAAAATATATTTTGTGGAATTTTTTTTCTTGTAATTTGTTCAATTCTCTACAATATAACAAAAAATTTTGGAATAATGTTTGTTTTGGACTGAGTTATGAATTTTTAAAAAAAGGTCTGTTTTCTCTGCCACCAATGTTATGTCCCGCCTTAAAGTAAAAAAAAAATTGAAGACTCTAAAAATCGGAAAGTATAGCATGATCTGTGTTGTTTAATATTTTTTACTTATATATCTCATTTTTTCACTATTTCATGTAAAAAAAAAAAAAAAACAAAATCCAAATTGGCCAAGTCAGCCTTTGAAAGGACTTTGACCGAGCTTCTCATGAACAAATTGTGTTGTATGTGTTATTAAATGTTTGTACACAATTGACCGCGAACTGGACCTACATGTGCTATGCCGACTCCGAACGACTAAAGTTCATGTTCTCAAGAAGCCTTACATGGCATTATTTTCTCTCTGAGGTTTGCCTCAGAGAGGTGGTGACCGATCAGAAACATTTTTTTATTGAAAAAATTTTTCGCCGCGACTGGGGATCGAACTCGGGCTCCAAGCATGCTTAGCCACACACTTAACGTGCATGCCACGGTCACCACTATTTTATATGAGCAAATAAATTCCATTTTCAAACACAAGGTATGCCAGGCTACTTTTTAAGCAATTTTTCTTGAGATGTCAAAATGTCAGCTTTATATCTGTGTAAATATAAAAATAATACGGAGAAGAAAACATGGGCTTAAATCAAGCTCAAAGCGTTCGTAATTGAAATCAGTGTAAAAACAACAACAACAAAAAAATTTTTTGCAAACAAGCCCTGACATAAACTGAAAACTTAAATAGCATGTTTTGAGATGGTTTTGAGCTCTTTTGATCTGATTTCCAAAAATCAGATCAAATAAAAATCATAATTTTTATCATCTTTCATGAAAGCTAAACAGCAGCAGATAAACATGAAGCAGATAAACATGAAAGCTTCTTTAAATTTTAAACATATATAAAAAATTTTTAATATAAACAAATTTCAAAACCTTTCAATTTTTGCGGTCCGATTCACATGAAATAATCCATATTTGTTTAGATAAAGATTTAAAGAAGCTTTAAATATTTAATTTATAAAATATCTTATCTTATCATACTAAGAAAAACGATATCAATAAAGCCACAAGATTTCACTTTCATCAAAATTCCAAACTTATTCTTGATTATCCTTGACACTTCCGCGCTCAAGCAGGTAAAGCTTAACAAAATTCCATTTATTTTAGCAAAGAATTTCAGGAACAGCAGCAATACAAAAATTCTAAAAAACATTTCTCATAAAAAGAAAATAGAAAATTCCAAGCAACTGAGCGTACTAAAACCAATGAGCAAAGGAATGAAGGAACGAAGAAATGATTCCCGTGCTGCATGACCTCGGTTGGGCAAAAACAATAAATAAAAATCAAACGATAAATACAAACAATAGAAAACATGGAACACACTTTTATTGTTAAATCAAGTGTGTTGGTGTGCATTTTATTGCACAGCACATTCCACAACAGTGTGGCAACAAATAAAATCTATTTATATGGGAATAATGGGTGTTTGTTTGTGTTTATTTGTGTACATGTGTGTGTGTGTGGGTGTGTGTGTGTGTCAGTTAGCTGTTGCAACGTGAATTGCAATAAAATAGCGATGACTTCAAAAGCACACATAAGCAGAACCAACCAAACATATGATATGCATCCAAACATAAATGCAACTGCACACATACAGCTACAGTTTTTATTTGAAATTTAAAATAAAAGCGCAAATGCACACAAACACAAACATCACACAGTCATACTAAACAAATAAATGCACGGAAAACCTCGCTTACTTCACTTCAAATGCCATTGATGTTGTTGCTGCTGCTTGGTATGGTTGCTGTTGTTGTTTTTATTTTTATTTTTTTTTTTTGTTGCTGTTAGCATTGCTACTTTATTAGTTGTTATTTGCACATTTCACACATTAACAACAATCATGGCAACAATTGCTACACTTTGTGCAACTTTATATTGTCGCTGTTGTTGTTGTTTTTCCTATAATTATTGGCACTACTTTGTGTCACTTTTCAACTTGTTTAGTTGAATTTGTGTTTGTGAACTTACACCAGAGCTTTATGTGTGTTCATTTGTGTGAGTGTAAAGTAAAAATAATAAATGCTGCATTTAACACACAAAAGGATTTTCCGCGAATTCACTTAATGAACAAACTTTAGTTAACGAATTCGTTACAAATATTGTTGTTGTTGTTGAACTGCTGCAACTGATAAACTTTTCGCTAATTAACCTTCACTTTTCATTAATATATGAACACTTAAACACTACTATGCAAACGAACCGGAAGTAGCCATTTTCTACGTAAAATTATTACTCTTTACTTGCTAGCATCAAATAGTGGGCCGCTACATTGATCTTGTTGGCTTATTTACGCTCGCTCACCTACACACACACACTTACACGCACGCATATCATCATAATTCACGTACCGTACAAATACGCGCTTCGCTCACGCAGTCGTTACGACGTAGATTCGTAACTACGTTACGTTTTTATCCGCCAAAAATTCTTAACGCTGTGTACCGCACGTTTGTGGTGTCGCGACTGAGTTTGGCTATCATTTTGGACCAAAGTGTCTGGACGAGTAGTATTTGTGTGAGTGTGTGTGTTCATTTGTTTTCGGATGCTGTACAAAAAAAAAATTAAGCACTTGCCGTACAAAGACTCCGAAAGACGAATGAAATTCGCCGTATTACAAAAAAGCTCTATAGCTGGAGAAGTAATGTGGGAACAGTTCTTTCTGAGTTGATTTGCTTTTCTAAGAAAGCAACAACAACTTAGAATTTAACAGTGCTTAACTATTTTTTTCTTATGTCTGTAGAAAAAGCTTTCTGTTATAATTCTGCTAAAATACTGAAATTATTTTGTTCACCCTTTCTGTGAACATTTCTGTTATGACTTGCTATTTTACACCGAACTGTTAAACATTTAACAGTTGGAGTAATTCTCTTCGTTCAGCTCGGTTCTGTTATTTTAATGTGTCTCAAAAATGTTGATACAAATAATGTTAAGCCTGAAGCTGTTGAGCTTTTAACAGCTGGGGCAATTCTGTTAGTCTATTTCTGTTATATAACAGTATATATGTCCCAAAAAGCTATTTATAAATTATGTTACCGTAACATTACTGTCAATGAAATGTTATTAACAAAAGTATCTATGCTAAAATATTACTTCGATATAAGCTATTTATTTTTATCTGTAAGATTAATATACAGATGCATGTTATTAGAAAAGTGCATGATAGATAAGGGTTGAATTCGCTTAGTACAAAACTGTGAAACCAAAGAATTAAAGGGAAGGGTTTTTGCGAATGAATGAACTCAGAACAATATTTTCAACAACTCCAAATTGTACGATAAGACAGAAAACGCAGCATTAGCAAACCACATTATCTATAATCAAACTTAAGATCACTGAATACGCATATCGGAGGTCTTGTGCATAAAAGTGAGAAATTGATTCTTACTCAATTTTCTTACTCAAGTTAATCTGTGTTATATACATAAAAAAGCATTTTTTCTTAACTACGATCTTGCCTAGATTGATCTCAAGGTTTGAGTAACGGCTTCAAACGAAAGCTCTGAGTGAGAAAGTTCTCGGAATGGCTTGCATTATCGTTGGATGAAAATCACATGTCTGTGAGCTTTCCCGGCAGAATCTAACAGGAAATGTAAGCATTGTTTTAAGAAAATATCGATTTTCTGGTAGAAACCTTTTTGGAATAACTTCGGTAACGTGTCGCGTCGTTCCCTTATGTGCGTCGTAGTGATCTTACCAATTCTGAAAAAAATGCTCTATATTAAGGCATTTTTATGGTTCTAGTTTTGCAAAATGGAATTGATTTGAAAATTTGAATCCATCAGTCAACAGTCCCTAGAAGAATTTAAGACCTTTTATACGAGAATTTGCAATAAAGCTGATAATTGGATAAGATCTCCAACAATTACTGGAGAAGTAAGTAGAAATTCCATTTGCAATCAACTGGTAATCAATCGGCTAATCAGCTGATTGATCGTAAAGTTTTCTTTTTGCTACGAGTTAAGGAACAAAAGTAGCCAATTTGACCATTTCATTTTTTTTACGCTCTCACTATTAGATTATAACTTTTCGTATGCAAAAAACTATCATAAGATATTGAGCTCTAAAGTCAAATTTAAAGGTTTGAGCGTGAAAACACAGATAAAACGAATTTTCAGAAATGGAACATAGCTATTTAGATTAATCTATCTAGCACTCTATATATATACAGTGAAAGCTCCCATAAGCGGACACCGACGGTAACGCACTTTCTGTCCATATAAAAGAGATGTCCGCTTATGGGAATTTCGTAAAAAAATTCTTTTAAAATTCAAATAAGAAAAATAGGCACTGCGATGCAGAAACTTGTTAACTTTCATAAGAGTTAATTATTGCCATTTTTCTTCAAAAAACTAAAGCAAACGCTGAAACTTATTAGGGGTATTCACACTGGGTAGTTGAGTAAAATGCCATACATTTTAGGGGTATTGACACTGCCTTGGGTAGTTAGGTAGATTGGCAAATAACAAAAATTTTGTTTTTGTAAAAGTGCCCTTGTACCTATGTATCCATCAACCAATCGACTCTAGCTGACCCCCTAATTTGATTGGGTAGATTGATTTCTTGTCAAATTGAGTAGGTACTTTTTTCAAAGCAATAATTGAATGGACAAAAAATTAAAAACAAAGTAAATTAACATAAGTAAGAGATAAAAGAAATTGAGAACACTGCCCAAAATTATTCTGCAAAGTACTCAATTGCAATCAAGAGTACTCGCAGTTGACAAAAGTACTCAATCTACCGATATCCAACTACCTAAGTCAGTGTGAATACCACTATTGTTTAACTATACCGTTACAAGTGAGTAGCGCAAAACAATAATGAGAACATAAATTCGTAAAAAGAGAAAAAAACGCGTTGAACTGTCAAAAATACCAAAAATAAAATAAAAGCAGTAATTTTGTGATCAAAATAAGACAAAATTGTCCGCTTATTAGAACTTCGCTTATGGGGAACCGCTTATGGGAGATTTTTTTGTGTCCGCGTTTGTGTGTCCATGTCCGTTTATGGGAAAGTTCGTTTAAGAAAGAGCATTTTCTATAGAATAGAACCAAAAATTGTTCGTTCCCAAGACTGTGTCCGCTTATGGAAAATGTACGCTTATTAGAGCATCCGTCTACGGGAGCTTTCACTGTAAATGCTAGCACACCCGACAGACGTTGTCCTGTCAAAACTGCAATAATTTTTATTTTCTTCGTCAAAAAAAGGCATTATATTTAGATAAAAATGGTATAGGCACTGCTCAAAGAATGCTTTTCTCTAAATCTTTTCTCTAAAAGAGGCAAAGAATGCTTTTCTCTAAATGTGATCCTAAAAATTCCCTAAAAATGATAAAAACCTTTTATGAAAAAGAGCAATATATAAAAATATATCGTTTTAACAGAAAAATACTTTTTATTTTGAGAAAATATTTGTTTTTATTGAAAAAAAAACTTGTCATAGTGAATTTTTTATCACAATATAGGTAATTTTTTCATTTCCAATACATTTTTCTCTATAAATTAGAATTTTTTTGTGCGAGAAAAATACTTATCATTATTAGAGATAAATATTTCCATTTCCCACAAATGAAGAAATATTTCTTCGAAAATGTGAAAATTTATTTTAATTAAAGAATATATTATTTGAAAAAGAGAAAATTCCTATTATCGAAAATAGATAAATTTTTTTTTCGGGGAAAGAAATGTGTTTTTTCTGAGTGTGCTCGGTTATTATTTAACTTATCACAGGACAGATTCGATATAACTCAGGTTTCAATATCAATAGTTTTTTTTAATGTGTTTTGCAATATTTATCTTATCATAAAAATATCTCAGTGGAAGTGTGCTAGACTGTCATGAGGAGAACATGGGTTCGTATCCTAGCTATGTAAGTACGAAAAATTTTAATTAAATATTACTATAGAACACTGTTTTTATACACGACATTCCACTATATTTTTCTTATAGATTTGAGATCTATAAGCATGACATTTATTTTAAAAAAATTCATCAAGAAAACAAGTTTAAAAAAATGTCATTTTGAGAAAAACGCGCTTAAAGAGAGAGGCGTTCCCATTGACAGAGCATTTGCAACTCATAAAAACTGAACTATCTCTTAAACAGCTTTGAGTTGATGTCGAAAATTTTTTTTACACAAAAAGCTCATTAATTTTGTTTCGAACCAAAAAATTCACCTTTTGGGGCAAAGTATTTTTATTGATACTACAGCTATAGCCTGTTTCAAAAGAGAAGAACATTTTCGCGCATGTTTGAGAATAAGAAAATAATTTTGAGAGCGTTCTTGATTCTGATTGGTCGACAATAAAAAAAAATTTAATATTCTCTGAGC